>JASGAT010352473.1:7384-42674 GCA_030220025.1 Chelon auratus | reverse complement strand
TATAGTAATAAACAAAAACAGTTGGAATAATAATAAATAGCACTTAATTTAAGCCAGTCGTTGCCTACATACACTACATTCACTACATACACGACATGGTGTCTTCAGTATATACACTCACAAGCCTAAACATTAGGTACACTTGTGAAAACGAATCCATTCTACCACGACAGCCCCCACCAAGGTTATAATAGTTTTGGACTTTTCATTTTAGTTTAGTTTTATTTCGTTTTTACTTTTTTACCTCCACTTCAGTTAGTTTTAATTAGTTTTTAGTGCGGGTTTGCTAGTTTTTATTAGTTTTTAAATTTCCAAAAATGCTTAGTTTTAGTTTACTTTTTATTAGTTTTAGTTTTTTCATACTTTGGGTTATTTGTCAGGTGCAAGATTCAAAAAGGTCAGGGTGAGTATTGCATAATAAAGTTCAACAAAACATATGTTTAAAAAATGAGGGTGAGTTAATAATCACTGTCAATGGAGTGAACTTTATTAAGCGTCTTCTACAAAGTGCTGTAAGTTAATGCCTCTCATTTACATATTCACACACGTACGTATATATTCAGGGAACCGATAGGAACCAAAAACAACATCTGTAATATTAACTACTCAGAATGTTATCAGACGTTGTTTTTGGTTCCTATCGGTTTCCTGAATATATACGTACGTGTGTGAATATGTAAATGCTTATAGTACTTTGTAGAAGACGCTTAATAAAGTTCATCCCATTGACTCGTATTGGTTCGCGGGACAGAGCTGCCTCCCCCAATATGGCAGCGACGCTGACGTACAGTCCAACGCTCAATGAGGCGTCTATGTATATATGTCTATGCAGTAAGGTGCTGCTGCTGCCAGCTGGCGTAAAACTGCCAGAGCGGAACAAATCGACCATATGAATCCAACCAGTAGAGGCTTATAATTAAACTGACAGAGACGAAAATGAAGGGAATTATATCTATAATTTCAGTTTGTTTTAGTTCGTTTTCTAAACACGCAATACAGTTTCAGTTAGTTATCGTTTTTTTCTTTTAATTTTCGGTTTTATTTATTACAGTTAACGAAATTGTTTTTTCAATTTTAGTTTTCGTTATTTCGTTCGTTTTCGTTAACGATAATAACCTTGGCCCCCAACCCCCTTAACTTTCATGAAACTAAGAATTGGTGTACTAAATATTTTCACTGGTGTACCTAATGACCTGGCGAGTTAGTTTATGGCAATTAATCATTACCAAAGATCAATCAAAGATTTTTTTGGACTTTTGCACGGGGCAGTATTCTCTAATTGGACTTCTTGAAAATGTTCTAGGATATCCCTGAACTACAGAGTGACAGCATCTAAAACAATAAAAAAAAACATAAAGTGACCATGGAGCTTTAAAACAAGGCGGGTAAAAGGTTAAGGATTAACCACTACAACTACGTATCACATTAAAAACAAAACGGTTAATTAGCATCGCACTTTACTGACAGCTGAGTCATAGTCAAATGGAAAACTAAGGAGATTACAAGCAAAACTAAACCAATAAAGAGGAAGAAGGACATTGATTAGTTCACAGAGGGACAAAATTCCCCTTAAAAGACATGACTATGTAGAGAACAATCACGTGGTGTGCAGTGTGTCTCTGGTTTCCTCTTAAAGCCACACCAGACAAACTGTTGCTGTTGCTGTTGTCTACAAGCATGACTTGTCATCATTTGCATTGACACAGTGTGGGTGGAGTCAAGACAGGAACCTTTATTTGGGGTGTTCATTATATAGTGTGAAAATCCTGACACGGGTGTTTTTTTTTCTCAGCGTGAAGGCTGAAGGCTAGAATTTCCCAGGCTATATTTCAGTTTGTGTTTTTGGTCTACTATTTAAATACAGAGGAAGTACACACTTTGACCAAATATATGAAAACACTAATTTAAACCGAGCAGCCTTAATGAAAAATGTTGTGCTGCTCTGTTAAATTTTGTAAAGGAATATTTTGGTATAATTAAACCCTGGTTTTATCTATAAAATCAGTGGGAACTTAAAATTTTCCCCACAAACATGACCTTTTTAAGGTCACAAACAAATATTTGTGTATACAACTAGTCTAAGCTGGATTAGAATGGCTTTAGGGTAGTGAAATTTCTGCGGTTGAATATCAGTTCCACTTACCTTGTTACAACTGAGAACCTTCAGAGCCTCCGTGCGCGTAACCTCCTTTAGATTTCATCTGGGCTTGAACAAGGTCCACCTATAAAAGGGTGTAAATATTGAACAGACTGGAAACATGTATGCTGTGCTCCACTGGTTGAATATTCTGAAAAAAAGGACAAAAACCTACTGTTGCCAGTCCCAGGCCCATGTCCCCCGAGCCTACGTGTGTGGTGTGAACAAAGTTTGTTGGCTCCCCGATCATGGAGCGATCGATTCGTCGCCGCCGTTTCTGAAAATAAGCATCATGAAGGTGTTTTAGACCTCAGGATCACTAGCAGACTAACCGAAGAAAACACAAGCAGTCACTACGGATGGAGGAGAAAAACAATTGAAAGATAACCAACTCAACCCTCTTCTAGAACTCAGACTGAGATAGAGGTTGACATTCACAACTCGTTTTATTTTATTAGTTAGTCGACAGGCTGGCTGACTACAATAAGGAACAACTGATTGTTCTCTATCAAAATAATAAACCATATCCAATGTAATTGTCATGCCAGAAGTGGACTGTTGTCAGCTGGAGGTCCTGCCACTTTATTTAATCTTTGAGAGTCTCTCTGACGTGGGGTACGCTGCTTTTTTTTAATCAGTAATTTTATCTGTTATAACCACAATGTTTTAAAACCATTTTAAAGTCTAAAACTTTTATTCCAAATAGTGAAATATGGACGATGTGTGGGTCAGGATAGTGCATCAACACCAGAGAACACTGCTGGAAAACCACTTAAAACCTCTTGTGTAAATTTCATACTCACAGGCTGTGGCTGCTCTGCAATGCAGCAGCTGAAACAAACCCAGAACTCAGTCATCCCAAGGCTGTTGAAGAAGCCACAGCAGTTTCCTCTGCGTCTGTCTTCCTGTTCAGTGTTACCAGACTCGCAAACACACGCCGGAAACTGATGACGGACGCAGCCCTCTGTTTTTTTCTGGGGTAAATCGCTGGCCTAAAAACTGTTCTCCCAAGAAAGGGCAGCACACACCTGAAAGAAAAAAAAAAAAAGTTTAAATCAAACGCTGACGTAAAAAAAAGTTCAAAACTGAAACCGAGAAAGAAAATATAATATAACTTAACTCTGCCATATAGTATGCATCTTAAGTCAGGACTGAGAAATGAGGTCAGCGTGTACCATGCGTTTCAGTATAGGATGTTAAGCAGTCACCCACCTTACAGACACGCTTGCCCAATCGATCAGTATCACTTTATTTTCTCTCCTGTTAAACAACAGTGTTTGAATATAATCTAGGGCTGTCATGGTCAATATAGCCACGTAGCCATATAGTCAGTGATCAGTCACTGAACTTTCAGCAGACTGTTCTTAGCAATGCAGCCTTAATAATGTGTCCATTATGAGCGGCATCCCCTTGGAGCTGAAATCATCCACAGGCTTATTTCACTAACAGTACATAGAAACTGAACTCTCTGACAAAATGTCTGACTACACAGAGAAACAGAGCTAACTGGAGCATTTGGTCTCAAGAGGATGGCCAGAGATAACACTTCTTACATTACAGACATATGCCCATGACAAAAAAAGTAGAATGAGTGCTTCTTGGTACACATGATTACTCTGTAAGTTTGGGTACTTTACGCAGAAAAAAAATGCTATAATTAGACCATGGTTGCGGGAAAGGAGGATCAAGTCACATGTAAGGCTAAACGAAACGCTTCAACTTAATTTTAAATCACAAGAAACAAAAAAAAAAACAACAAAAAAAACCCCAGTTGTGACTCATTTCTAAATGTGACAACGTAATTAAACGTCGGTGTGACTGCGAAATGGCACGCCGGTGAATATAATGGCTTCGTTGTATACAACTTGGCAGCTTCAGACGTTTTTCAGCCATCACTGGCAGACAAACGGGAGGTAACAGAGGATCAAATGATGTGCCAAATGCAGAGAGCTCGCTGACAAAGTGCATTTCCAAACTCCTAGCACTGACACTGCAGCTGACTGGACACATCGCTGACATTGAATTCACTGTGCACTTGCAATGCAGGTGAATCACACGGTCAGGTGGCAGAGAATGGGTGAGAAGGTGCTCAGCGCTGATCTTAATGACATGTGAAATCCTTTGAGAGTTAGCAGCCCTGCCTCTGATTCCGGATTAAACGAAAGAACGTAATTAGTATTTACAAACAAATGGACATTATGTAACTTGGTACCGCTGCGGCAAAAACTGTACTATTCACACGACGAGTCCGAGTTTAATTCACAAATGGGAACAATTCAATACAAGTAGTGAGGGTGTTCCGGTGTTTCGGGATTGATTTAAAGTTAATTGGTAGATAGGGGGTCGTCGCCTGCAGGGAACCAGAGTTAGCATTTTCAGCTGCTAACACCGCTAGCTCGCCAGCTAACGTTCCCGAGCTCGCTAACAGCCGCAGGTCTGTGTTTTTTTCCACTGACAGCTAGCTAACCAAGCTAACTGATCCCGTTTTCGAAAAAGTGTAACTACAGTTTTCAACAAACTCGATGTGTAACACAGATAAACGCTCGCGTAACTGCTACCAGCTTCTCAGTAACGCATTTCCCGTGTTTTATTGGAATTTTAGGCGAAAAAACTTACCAAATGGTGGCCGGTTTGCGGGAGAAAACGTACGATCAACTGAAAGCTAAAGAATGCAAAAAACACCAGGAAGTGCGATCACCGATTACGTAACAAGACTTCCGCTTTAAAGTGTGACGGTTTCCGTGTTGACCCACGTTTTCACCGGAGACACATTATTTGCCGATAAACTGTACGCATTTCAGTCCTAAACATGAGGCCGCTAACAGAAGAAGAGACGAAAGTAATGTTTGAGAAGCTGTCGAAATAGTAAGTGAACGCAGAGGGCACTTTGCTAGCCTGCAAATGCTCAAATGATACGCTGTCTGTAATGGTTAGCATCCCTGTTAGCTTGTGCTGTGCGTGAACCATGCCTTTTCTTCCACAACAGCATTGGAGAAAACATCAAACTTTTAGTGGACCGACCTGACGGCACCTACTGTTTCAGGCTACACAATGACCGTGTGTACTACATGAGGTAAACGCCGATAAACAAATATACTTGTCATGTGTTGTAGCTTCATCAGTACGCCTACAGATACACGCATCGTGCTTTTCTGTCCACAGTGAAAAAATTCTTAAGTTGGCCACAAACTTTTCCCGGGACAAGCTCATCTCAGTGGGTACGTGTTTCGGGAAGTTTACAAAGACCAGCAAGTTCCGCCTGCACATCACAGCTCTGGATTTTCTTGCGCCATATGCAAAGGTGACTACAACTACATCTAATTTTATTTAATTTGTATCTTTGCTTTCATGATTTGCATCCCTGTAGTGCTGCACGAATGGATGGTCTGCTGAATTTTTCTAGTGACAGAAGGAATGTACTCTGCAGAGATGCACAAGTGAAAGTGCTTGTAATGGCAGGCCAATTTTCCAGATCAGTGACATATGCCGGGTAGACTGGCTGTATCTTTACTAGTATATACCCAGGCTCTGTGTGCCTCACAATCATGGCATGCATGAACCTCTGTGCTTCATTTGGCAGCACATTTACAAAGGTGCTTTTCTCTTGGGACATGTCAAAATGTCTTTGTTGAATAATGTTAATAGCCAGAGTTGGCACACTTCTAAGGGGACACTTCAGCGAAGGGAGCGGCATATGAGACTAAAGAGATATTTTTCAGTGAAACATTAGGCTCACATGGCGCCTGTAGCATCAACTCATGCACACCACCAATAGTTTTAGTATGCCTCTAAACAAGAGGGGCACAATAGTAGATGCTTTATTATTTTGGCGTAGCTGGTAATTCTTCATGTTCCGGCCACAACTGAAAATTAATTTGAAAGTGTGAAGCCTTGTATGTTGATATTAATATCATCAGAACGTCTGTAATGGAAGCTTGTTTGGCAAACCTAGTTTTTGTAGCAACACAGACGCAGACTTATAGAAGCAATGTTGCAATGCAGAATGCCGGCAAAGGTAAAAAGCAGTGGTTGACCAGTTAACTTAAGCCTGCTTTTTCACAAATGCATCCATGAAGTGTCAAGTTTGCCTGTGGCCTGGAATTGTAAAATGATATATTTCTGTCTGTGACAATCAAATGGTCATTTGCCATTGACGGTTCTAAGTTTAATTTAGGCGTTACTATATGTGTGTGTGCGCATCTCTCTTGGTGCCCTCAGTTACAAAGATTATTGGACAGTAGCTTCCATTCTTTCTTCTTCCTACCAATACTGTAAGCTGTACACACTCATGTAAGCATGTATGAATAACTTGGAACTGTCTTTAGTTCAAAGTGTGGCTAAAACCTGGAGCAGAGCAGTCTTTCCTGTATGGGAACCATGTTCTAAAGTCTGGCCTTGGAAGAATCACAGAGAACACTGTGCAGTATCAGGGAGTTGTGGTCTACTCCATGGCCGACGTGCCTCTGGTAAGTCTCTTTAACTACTTTGCTTAATGTTCAGTATTCCTGCTGGGGCAACACATGCTTGGGGCGTATTCTATAGCGGGATCAGACTTGTTATGTGTGCCATTTCTGAATTTTAATGTATTAACTAATGATAGTTGACACTTTAACCATTTGTTTCTGATCTGTCAGGGTTTTGGAGTGGCAGCCAAGTCTACCCAGGAGTGTCGGCGAGTTGATCCAATGTCCATTGTGGTGTTCCACCAGGCTGATGTGGGAGAGTTCATTAGGAACGAAGACACGTTAACATAAAGATGCAGCAGCAACAACTGGACTGTCAAATCTTTTCTAACAACCGATTATATACCCAGTAGTATTCACTGACATTTATACCCAGAACAGATTATTTTCACTACTAAACATTTAATAGTGAAATGTTTGGATTCAGGTGCCTGGTTCAAGGACACTTCAAAAGCAGCTTCTACTACTGGACCATATTTCCCTGCAGTCCAGGGGACAAAAGACTTCTCCAACGCGTCACAGCGTTCTGACAGCCCCCTTGCTCTTTGTATCAAATGTTGTCAAATGAAGTGGAGATCTGTGTGTGTGTGTCTTTTGTAAATGGCATTCTTCAAATAAATCCATAATGTCTTTGTATGTTTTCAGTCTTGGTGAGCTTTCTGTGTAGGTCTGCAGTGATGATTCATCATCACTAACGGCTATTTTAACAAAACAAAATGACCAGTCTTTGAACCGTAAACATTTGAAATTTATTGAATCTGAACATGATTAACAAATGTCTGAAAATGCATCTCCTCAGAGGAAACAAAGTAAAATGTGAAGATTTAAGGAAAAAATTAATAGTAACTGCTGTGTTATTAAAAATCTGCCAGAACTCATCTTAAACCAGTTTTAGCTTCTTAAGTGTTCTCCATCTGTCCTTTAGGTTCACATTTGTTCGATCCTTGAAGGAGTAATATGCTTTTATTTTACTCCAGTTTCCCTCTCCAAATTTGTTGACCCCTTCTTTTAACGTCAGAGTTTCGGCCTCGGTCCACCTCTGCAACACAACATCAGATCACTTTACTGAAACTTTCGTGACACACACTTCCAAAACTGACAATGCTTTATTTTTTTTCCAGTGTTGTTGCTATTTTCACAAGACATTGTAACAAAAAATATGTGTCGGAATGAAACAACAGGTTTTTAAATTGATACTTCACTGGAGTGTTGCAAATGCCAAGTTGTGATACACTTACCCTCTTCTTGTGGCCCGAATCAGAAATAGTGCTCTCATTTAGTCCTTTTGAGAAAAACAGAGAACATTAACTGTATGAACATGATTATTGGATTAATATAATTCAGTCAATTGATAAAATATTACCATTACGCTTCTTGGAGGGGAAATACGTCTCTTCATCACTCCATGTCTCCTTACTCTCTTTTGCATTGTTGAAAATTTTTTTCCTGTGAGGATCAAGAATTCAGTTTTTATTTCTTGGTGCTCTGAATGTTCAGTGCAACAAAAAAGGATACTTGATTACCTTTTACCCATTATTTTAAAATATTTGTCAGTCTTTCCAGGGCAATAGTTAAGTCAATCCATTCTTGGCTAAAGCTGTGGGTGTAATCTTGACGCACCATTTTAAATGTGAAGGGCGAATGTCTTGAGCAGAGCGCTTGTCAGGAGTGGAGCTCGTTTGAGGGCCAGGCTGGAAAGGCGACGCATCAGGCAAGCTGGGAGAGGTGTCATCTGTACTATCTTGGTCCCTGTGTATATAAATACAGTTTGTCAGAAGTCCATCATAGAATATTTAACTTAAAACACTGACATCAAATGAATTATAGCATTTAGACTTGCTTGCTCTGAGGATCGCTGGCTGGTGGTTGAGGAGATTTCTGCACCGGACTTTTGCAGGAGGCCAGTCGCTCCTGCGTGTCTTCCTCGATGTCTGATGATTGCTTAGCCTTGGAGTTTCTGCATGATGAGAGTCAAGTCAATTATTATATTGAAATGTAGAGAAATGTAACGATTGTGATTATGCTCTGCTCTTTATCTGTGCAATCACTATTTTCACCTAACAATGTAACTACACACAAAAAAACAACACAACTAATGCAAAATTACTGATACTCTAAGCTACCAGGTTCATTCTAGGTAGCACAATGTCTGAAGTTCTTCATTGATCCGACAGCAAAGCGTCATCCAAAATAGTATCTCAACACCACGCAGTTTGTTTGGTGGAGACCATCCCACATACTGCAGAGGTGGCAACAGTGCAAACACTAGTTTATATTAATGACATGCAGTGAGGATGAAACCGATGACAAGAAGGAAGAGTAGAGCGCACTCATGAGTGTAAGACCAGCTTGCTCTTTTATAAGCCATAGTTCAGTAGCTTAATTTATTCATTTTTTTTGTAGCCTATACATGCTTTACAAGCAGTCAAGGTCCTGTGTGAATTTCTTCTAAACTGAGTCTATCAGAAGCTTATTGAATACAATCATGTTCTGTAAACTTATACATCCATTTTCCTACACATTGTTTCATTTGTAATTATAATAACTCATCAGTCAGTTGTGGTTGTATTGACCACAACAAACAGATCAGAATATTAGGTTATGGTCATCAGCCCTGAAAGTGTGAGGTGATGTTGTACATTTGGATTTACCTTCTGAGTGAACTATTGGAGAGGTTAAGGAGATCCCCACCACAATCTTGCCTGTCGGCATCCGGGTCAGGGGAGTCGTCTTCGATGTCTGAAGAGTCAACCAATCTAGCTCTGAATGAAACACAAGCAGGTTTAATCATATACACGCACTGAACAACACAGGATCACACGCAACATACGCATAATGAAATTCCCAGCTTACTATCCACAAAAAGCAAATATTCGGCAATTACCTCCTAAGAATCTGTAAAGATATTTAAAGATATTTACCTTCTGGCAGATCTGGTCACTCGTCTGCGTTTTCGCGTGGGTACGACAACTTCTTTGACTGTCACTGGGCACTGCAGATCTTTTTTACCAGATACAGCACGAATCTGTGGTGACTTTTCTATTCTGACTACAGGCTGCATTTCCTGAGAAGATGTTGTGCACTGAGAGGTTGTGCACTGAGAGGTTGCCTGACTGTCTGGTTCAACCACTAGCTGTGCCAAAGTGGGAAGCTGCTGGTTCCTCATCACAGCAGCTGTCTTTGAGAGTGAGCCTCCCTTTGTCTGAGTAGCAGCATCTGTTTGAGGTGGTTCATCTGCTGGAGAAGCTTCCATGGGGCTGCCTGAGTTTCTCTGGAATGGCCCTTCCTGCTCGGACTCCAGACTGGTACCGCTGTTAGGATCGAGTGAAAGTTGCAGGCAAAAATCTTCTCTTTCCTTCTCCTCAGTCTCCTGCTCATCCCTCTCCACTTTTTCCTTCAATTGAGCAAAAGTCATTTCATCTGAACCCGCAGCCAAGGCATTGTAGGCTGCTTCGAGTCTGGTCCTCTGGATAACTGACTTTCTCCTAGAAGATAAGACAAAGACAAGAAAAAGAAGCTGGACAGTGTAAATAGATCAGAGAATGAGAGGGGTGGCCATTAAAATAAGAGAAGATTAGTCAGTGCTAGAAACTCTAGTGAATGAAGCCCTGGTAAAGTATGTCTTTCACAACACTACGTTTGGTTAGGGTGAGCAAAGTAACTGAAGCAACAATTGATGACTTATAGGTTCAATATACACTCACTTGCCAAAGCATTAGGTAGGATAGTGAAAATAAATGTATTTTAATATAACAGTCCTGCACCAAATCTTGACTTCATGAAGGTTATAATATTTAGCATTTGTTTAAAATATCTGACAGAGCTGTTGATTCGATATTTTGTATTATTTTATCAACCCCATACTAGTCAGTGGCTAAATAACAAAAACACTTGTTTAAATTCAATCCAGTTTGACATCACCACAAACTTCATCCTCCAAAATTATCTTCTTTAAACCTTTTCATCATAAACTGAACATTATACCAGTCATGAAAGAGGCTTTAATGTGGGGCCGTTACATCAGAATGCATTCATTCGTTTGCAGTAATGCATCTTTTGGCAGGTGAGTGTTCATTTAATGTACACCATCTTTTAATAGTAGACATCAAGGTATTAAGTAAAGACGATAATTTGGACCTCACTGCTTCTTCCATTGTTCCCCATAAATGGAAGTGACACTTTGACGATGTTGACATCGAGACATCTGTGATGGCTCTGCCCTCCCTCAGAGATTGAGCAACTAAAAATGAAGAGCACTGAGTACTTCATAATCTGACTCATAGCAGACAAAGGCAGTGGGATAAGGTCTGAAGAAACTGAGCTAAGCAGCAACAACCGTGTCTTGAAACCAACACCAATGTGGAAGTACCGTGAAGCAGGGTTGCTAGGTGGTGTTTGCTATAGACTCCCATTCAAATCATGCTCTCTACTCTTATGAAATCGATACATTTTTAATCCACAAGTCATTATGGTGTCAAGCAAAATTACATACTCCTGATCGGTGTGCTGCTGTCACTTTAAAAATATCTTACCATTAAGTAGGAATATTATTCCTCAAGGAGAGGTACACTTGTTTCAGGGTGTGTCTAACTTGACATGTCGTTTGGACATGTTGTTTGGACAAGGCAGAGCAGGGTCATTCACTAGTGAACTTGAGTTGTGTGCTCAGTTATTTTGTTGTTATTGCTGTCATGGCTTGTTCTTAGATTAATTGTACCAATAGAAACGTAAGGGTCAAGCTTTTTTTATAAAGCAAAAATGTATTTTATGAATGATTTTCAATTTTGATACACTCTATATAAAATGTTACACAACAACAATGCTGTACTTGTTATCTTCATGTGATCGTCAGGTTTAAAGCGTTGCTTCCCTCGTGGAAAGTTCTAGCTCTACCCGAAAAACATGACGTCAATGGTTTTATTTATATATATATATATATATATATATAAATAAAACAGAACAATGAGAGGAGCAGAGACAACGTTTTCAGTGTAAGTGACTTAAAGATCACACTGCTTTGAAATCTTAAAGCTTTTTTAAAGCCTTTACACCAGTGTGGAACATCTGTGAGAGAAAGAGAAAGGGGGATAAAACCTACCGCTGTACAATCAGGACAGAGTTCACTGTTGGACTTGTGAGTGGGCTGGGTTCGGCCTGCTCTGAGCTGGATTCAGCTTGCTCAACAGTTCCAGCTGCTTGGCTCTGTTGTTCCAGGAGGGTTTCATCAATAAGCTGCTTCGCTGCCTGGTACACACACACACAAAACCAAAAACACATGACAAGACTTCAACAATCTATTAACAGTGTTTTATCTGTATATAACCAAATGTCAAGGTTGTCACAAACAAGGCTTTCTAAATGAACTCTTCTGAGATTGTTCTTATCATGTTCAGAGGACTTATAACAAATAGAACCACAGCCAGAATATCTTTTTATTCAATGACTCATTCAAAATTGCTGATTAATTAGAAGAAAGATAAGAGTTTTTATCTGCTGAATACACACATACCTTATGGAGAAAGGGTAAGGTGTGTGGGCAGAGTGTCTGGCAAAAAGAAAACATCTCCTCCTTGAAGCGTTGGAAGTTGATCTGCTTGAGAACTTCATTCTTTTTTCTCTTCTGATTGATGCACCCCATAAATATAGCTTTCTACAGAAAACACAAATGCTCTGTAATGTGAGACACATCGCATGGTCAAAATGTTTAAAAGAAGAACTGTTACTACTTCTGTTATGTGGAAGTGGTACTTTTTATTATTGTATGGGCAGTTCCAGCGGGAACGACTAAACAGAAGTGACTTATAGCATTGCTTTCAATGGAGCTTGGTAATATGATGCATTAGTCTGTGATTGAGCTAAGCTACATTTATGTAAACTGACTTATGAGTGAGGAACATACGCATCACTGGCAGTCTGGTCATATGAACCATTATACTTTGCAAGGCATATACTAAAGGGACAGTGCTGCAGGGGCAGGGATTACAACAGAAGGAATGGAGCAGAAAATCAGACACAGGGAGGATGGGGGATGATTACACTAAACCAGGCTGATCTGTCAACCACAGTCAAGAGACCGAAGGGGATCTGGTCCAGCATGCTAAACTAGTTCCTTTAATGTTTCCCTCCCTCCTCATGTTCATCCATATTAATTAACATTAATGTTAATAAACATGTCTTATGTCTTACATTACTGACCACCATTCATGGCTGATGAGGAGATCAAAGTAAAGCTCACAATATCCATGGAGGGTTGCAGGTAGTGTTGCCCTGCAGTAGCCCAAGATTATTTTTAGAGGTGTGCTGCTCGGCTATACTTAACTAGATCCTGAATGGTGACAGAAATTCAGCAGCACACGCCAGAGTTTCTATAGCATGCATATTTAACTAATGACTATGCATTATTTTAACCCGTATTTCAGAATTTCATGATTATGTAAAGCTACTTACAAATAAAAAGTTATATAAAATAGGTTAAATGTTGGCTTGAATAACTGAAAAGATAAGGTAACATAGTGAACATGCCACTTTAGTTAGTAAACTTACCTTGCCAACCATTGTTTTGGGAAAGTGTTCGCTGATTATCTCTTTTGCTTTGTCAAAATCATTGTTCTTTATGAAAAGCCCCACAATCTAAAGACAGAAATACACAATTTGTTAAATCAAATCTGATTACACTTTTGAAAACATCTGGCTTGGACACAGTGAACACGGATATCACAACTGTCAGAATTACATCCATGATTTATATTTCTCTGTGAACCGTCTCTGTTTGTGTGTGCCTGTGAGCCCAGGCCTCATCGAGAGTAAATATCCGATCACCACGCGCTAAATTCGGGTTAAAATGACAATACTAGCGTCAGAATTCATTAATTCCTTCAACGTGGCTAATGGTGGAATAAAAGTGGCTAAGTTTCTGCGTTGAATATAATGGCGAGGAAGAGAAAACATATATGAAAACTCTTGTTTCACACTACAGAGTAGCCCATTGCACATTTTCTGCACCAAGGTAAGTCCTTACACTTTATGAAACTGCACACAAAAGTATTTAAAACAAAATGGCTAAAGACTTTCTCATTGCAGATGGCTGGACCTCGCAGGTTACCTCACAGTCTATGCTGGATTGAGAAACAAAGAGTGCATCACTCCAAACCCATGTGCGTTATGAAATGAAAGAAGGCAATATACAACCATGTCTCAGAAATAGTAACTTTTTTTGGACCACAAAAGCAGCACAGCCCAGGACAGACCTTATGAAATGACCAAAAAAAATGAAGTAAGTATCGAAGCATCGGTTGAGTTTATTGCTGTAAATTTAAGGGTGAGGCATCGCATGCACACACACACAGGATGGGGGCAAGCATCATAATTTAAACTACAGGTTTTCATTTAATTAGGAATGATATTTGTATGACTTTTGCAAGAGGATGTAACGAGTCATCTAGCACAGAAATTAACTTCATAAAAAACAACTTACCATCTCTTTAACTGAAGTGCATACATTCTCATAATCTTGTTGTGGGATATCGCATTCCTGTTTCATTTCTTCCAGGCATGCTAAGGCTGATTCCAGGGGAGTCTTTGACGGTTCAGGCTTAAATGGGACGTCTGTATGTTGAGACAAACAATATTCATTGTAGTATTTAGTCAAGTGGGATAAATTAACAGCGTGGCTGCTTTGAGTCTCAGATGAAGGCATCACCTGCCCACCTCAACTTCACTCCACCCCACCCCGTTGCCCATTATTAAGTCGTGATCACAGGCTGTATAAAGATGGACAGAGGAACAGCTCCTCTAAAGTGAAGCCAAAGCAAGTAGAGCTCCCCCTGTTGACTGGCTGCAGTACAGGTCATAAGCTCCACCTCCATGTTAGTGGATGGGACAAACTAAAACAATACAAGTCAAATCATTTTTCAGTCATTTTATGTAGTTAATATAATGTTTACAAGTGTCAATTTTCTGGATAAGTTTCGTTTTAGTTATTTGACGCTTTAGAAGGAGGATGTGACATAATGGACTACCAGTTGCCATGCCAACCACTCCGTAAAGCGGCCCCGTGGGACTGTGGGAGTTATATACAGTATATAAAAAACATTAAAAACAAGTACAGTGTACAATCCGAATGCAAGGAGTGGGGAGATGCTGTCCATATTTATGCAGTCTATGGTTGTGATGTAAGCTAGGTAGTGGTCTAGCAAACTAACTAAAAAAAAAAAAAACATAAAAACAAAAGGCTTAAATAAATAAATTTAGAAATTAACCAGCAGGGGAAGAAAATACAGATAATATAGATTAAACAAATAAACAATATAAAATGATTTAATAAATGACAGACAATTAAAGGCCAAGGTAAATATACAGGAAAATAAATACAGAAGCAAATTTAAACAAAAATATCCATTGATGTCACATTTTATTTATTAATAAATTATTACCTATGACTATGTTAATATTATTTCTAGTACATCTAGTGCCATTCATTTCTTCCTTTGTTTTTGGTTTATGGCACTTTTTAAATACAAACACCTGATTTGTATTTCAGCGCACATAAATAACAAACTAAGAAACTGCAAAGAAAGAAAATTGGGGGAAATGAAAAAATAAAATACACTGCCTGGCCAAAGAAAAGTCGCCACCAAAAAAAAAAGGGTCACACACTCTAATATTTCGTTGGACCTCCTTTAGCTTTGATTACAGCACACACTCACTGTGGCATTGTTTCAATAAGCTTCTGCAATGTCACAAGATTTATTTCCATCCATTCATTCATTCATTCATCTTCTGTAACCGCTTATTCCTGTTAAGGGTTGCGGAGGGTCTGCCGGAGCCTATCAGAGCTGTCATTGGGCGAGAGGCGGGGGTACACCCTGGACAGGACGCCAGTCTATCGCAGGGCTAACACAGAGAGACACAACCATTCACACTCACACCTACGGCCAATTTAGAATCACCAATTAACCTAACGAGCATGTCTTTGGACGGTGGGAGGAAGCCGGAGTACCCGGAGAGAACCCACGCAGACACAGGGACAACATGCAAACAGAAAGGCCCAGTCTGTCCATGGATTCGAACCCGGGACCTTCTCGCTGTGAGGCATCAGTGCTAATTTTAATAGTTTCTTCAATCTCTTATATATGCCAATGATTTGACCCTTCTCAAGCAGACTAACATAGACTTAGACTTAGATAAACTTTATTGATCCACAAGGGAAATTGCACATCAAAAGGACAACGGGATGTGCCTTTCAACATGGTTGTTTAAGAAATGAGAAGCTCCTCATTGTCAGTTGGGGTTAAATAACTTGTTGCCAGCTGAAAGATAATCACCCATACAGTAATTATCCAATAGGAGGCTAGTACGTATTTGCTTAGTTAAATCCTGGTGGCGACTTTGTTTTGATCAGGCAGCGTATGCTGGCTTACTACACCATTAGTGTTGATCTTACCCAGTCTTTCTCCGTTATTTATCAAGGTGAGAAACTGCAATACCCTTATCTTTATTCGCATGGCATCAGTGAGCACCACAGGACGAACCAAAACACCTGCAACAAAACAATAGAAAATTAACAAGCAAGAACTTTGAGCTCACCACACCGAAAAGATAAACACTTGACCTGATGCTTTCCCTGGGAAGTGGCTGTGACAAATATTAAGCACGATTAAAAAGGGGGCAGTTAAGTTTAGCCAAATTCAACCAGCTTAACCAAACGGATAAAACACCAAAGTTAGTTGGGCACAACAAGCTAGCTTCAACTGACCTAGCTGTGCGTGCAAGCAGCGAAAAACTAGGAGGATACTTACAGTCAAGTACATCTCTAACACCAAGGAACTCCGCGTATTTCTTATTTTCAAACAACTCCAGGGCCAGAGACAAATAATAGTCCACTAACCAGCGGTTAACTACCGATTGGACATCAGTGTGCTGGCTGTTTACAATTTCCTTCGTCGCCATGTTCACAACATGTCAACGGAAGCTGTGAAGGCGGGCAAAAGTTTAAGGCGCATCAGGACGACCGCGTTTTTTTTCTCGCTGAGTTTAGCTTTTCAGGCACATAATCATTCTAGTGTTTTAGCGTTACAAGAGTAATTAATTAAAAATCGAATCACAGTATACACGCGTGACGTTAAGATACGACCAAATACGAGATTAAGCTTTGCTATGATCGGACAGTCCTACTGAAGAAAACAAAATTTGGTTGTGTGCTAAAGAGCGGTGCCTTAAAGTCTAAATTCAGGGAACACAAACCCTAGGCTGTAAGTACTTAAGCAGATCTTACACCGGCAGGAGATTTTGTACTGCCACACACTGGACTGGAGGGAATAGCGCACTGCTCTTCACAAAAAAAAATCATCCTTAAAGGTTTTTGGTGTGCATTCTCACTCAGTATTTAAATAAATGCATTCTATGACCACATATCTGGCTTGGTTTCGATGCGGTTGTTATTATATACCAGCCAATATCCAAACAATCAATGCCAAATTGTACACACTGGTAAAATTGTTGTGTTTACATTTTCTAGCGAAGTCACAAATTCAGACTGATGATGGACTGAAGATTTGGGTCACATAATATTTCCTGTTTATTAGATTTTATGACGCACTGGTTACGCAGTCTCAGTGAGTTGGTTAATGTGTGTGTTATTGGGTTTCAGTTTCAAACCAGACCATTCTGACACACTTACCAAACTACCACCTGTCACCTCATAGGTTCACATTGCATCAGGTATATCTTGTATTTGTATCATGATTAGACTCTACATGTGTGCTTCAGTCAGATGCATGTTTATATCCCTCCTCCTGTTGTTCTCTTCGTCTTGCCGGCCTCAAGCAGATGGGTGCCTCCATATGAGCTGGGTTCTGCTCAGGGTTTTTTTTTTTTTTTGCCACCGTCACTTTCATGCATCCTCTAGGGTTTTTGTAGAGCGTCTTGAGACAATTCGGATTTTTATTCAAACTATATAAATAAAATTGAACTCAAGTGAATTGAGCGTCTGCTTTTGCCTCAAGCATCTTATGGCATTGTGACAGCCACAACACAAAACGTAGAAGTATAGAAATGAAGCTGCACAAAAAGGGCAACGAATCACAAATTTTAGCTTTAATTTAGTCAAGTTTATTATGTAAAAGAATGACATTAACAACATGAGACATTTTAAGATTATGACACAATTAAAAAAAAAATAACTTGAATAAAACATTCCTTTTATATTTTGTTAATAGTCACCTTTATACTTTATAAAGCTGAAGGACTTTTGCTCTTGAAGAAACATTCTCTCAGGACTGTAGGAAACTAAATCTTTCTGTTCATGGTGATGTTAAATGGT
This sequence comes from Chelon auratus, assembly GCA_030220025.1. Taxonomy (NCBI): domain Eukaryota; kingdom Metazoa; phylum Chordata; class Actinopteri; order Mugiliformes; family Mugilidae; genus Chelon; species Chelon auratus. The sequence continues at coordinate 24,754 of JASGAT010352473.1, read as the reverse complement.
AAATCTCCAGCCTGTCAAGTATCATTACTATACATCACAAATTTCTCTTTAATCTTGATTTTCTGTATAAATCCAACCAGAGTCGGAGAAAGCTTTGATAGAATAGTGTTGTATTGGCTCGCGCAGTTTTGCACAACAATCGTTCTCTCCCCTCAGTGATTGCAGCTTTTCAACTCATACAGCAGAAGGAAGAGACAATACACTTATCAGCAGATTCCTTTAAAAATGCATTGCTTCTATTACTGAACATGAAAAACCCTGTAACAGAATCTCAATGCACGACATTATGACTAGATCTGAGTTTGGTCAAGAAACTGGACTAAATCCTATTGTAAAAACACTCGCATACATCAAACAAGCTCGTCCAAATGATACCAATCAACATCAAATATTTATACCCAGCCAACACAGCAATGTTTGTTGCTCAGTAATTATCTCAGATGTTTTCCAACCTAAAGCTAAAGGTTTAGAACTGCATTAGTCCTCCTTCCCATATTCGCAACTATTCTAATGTTATCTCAGGTTTATTGCTTGTTGGCTCTGGATGTATTTTTGCCATTTACACTTGCATCCATTTTCAGCTGTTGCATATTTGTGCAACTGCAAAACAGCATGCATTTTCCCCATTGTGTTTTGACAAATCTTATACAACTGTTCATTTACACATGTGCATATGATTGAATGTGGCTGAATGCAGAAAGACAGTGATTGAACAGGAAAAGTGATATTCTGGCAACATTTTATCAGAAAACTGTTGAGGTGAGGCAGTCCAGCAGAATGAACCGAGAAAGGAGAGGCCAGCATTAATAAAATCCCCTGATATCAGTTAGCATTCAGTGCTGTGACCCTTACTCCCAAAATAGTTTTACATTCTAACAACAGCATGTTATTTAAAACATTATAACCACAGAGCACTGGGTATCATAATTTAGTGTAAACAGTGGACATAGACTTCCTTCTCCTGACAACCACAGATGAGAACACACAGCAGTGTACTGTCCAACAAATTAGACTTTTAGAGTCCAGATTTGATAATACTTTAATGATACCATCCTGTGAGACTTTAAATCCTGAACTGAGGACTCGGAATGGCACATTCCTCTAGTGCCAAAAGGTTCATTAATTATGTAATACAAAAGTCCGGAGACAAGACATGAAATGGACACGTTCATAAATATGGCAAACAGCACAATATCTTTCTAGCGGATAAATTTGTTCAATGATTCCAAAAGCGTGGGCTGGGAAAGTGTCTGCTATTGTCCTGCCACTAGATGTTACGGGTCTGAAATTTGTGGAGTGGAACGCAGGAAAAGGCCTCACAGAGACGACGTTCGGTATTAAAGCTTGAATAATGAGCTGGTACCTCAGCCTTTTATAACAAAGTGCCTCCATTTTAAATCCATGGGCCGACTTCACAATGGAGCTTGGCTCTGCTGATCAGAGTGAGCGCACATCGAGCCAAAAGGAGGTTGTGTGAGTGTTTTCAAGTTCCCCTTTTCACAATCTTGCACCACTCAGCCAAGAGGCATGGCAAAGTGACCATGTCTGAGACATGTCTGTGTCTCCAGGATTTGTAAGGTTGTTTTTTTTTTTAGAGTTTAACTGCTGTGAAGTCTAGACCAGCTGTTATAGTATAAAGATTCCTACTACACATTAATGTAGCGCCCCTTTTCCTACACCAAGGAAAACATGTCCAGGAAAAGGATGCAGACTTTTAGTAACATTCAGCTTTCAACCTGAATCACTTTGTGATGAAAACACAGGGAGGCATTTCAGTGGTCTGGTTTTGCCTTATGGATACTGAGCAGCATGTGGGAGTGGTGGAATGGCAGATTTTTGGATACTTACAATTAAGAAAACACAAAATTTATTTTATCCAAATGAGGGCTCAGAATAACACCAGTCATCTCCAGTGAGTCATTATGGTCAGCTGTGAGGAGTGGTCACAGTGCAGCAGATGTTTTTTGTTTTTTTTGTTTTTTTTTATTTAAAAAAAAAGGAAATTAATTTCTACTGGCCAGAGTAACCTACAGAATCAACAATTTCAGCCCAAGGAAGGAAAAACATGACAAAGGGTAGGAGAAGCCACTCAGTCCTCTTGAATGACAATGAGGCTTATGTTCACAGTAGCCTGTTCATTAATTTGAAGATGATGAAAGCCTCGTTTTCAGGCTGATATGCTGACTGATTGAGCTGTTATACATGCAAATTGAGGCAGCACAGTTCGACCTCAGACGCCCACTGTGCTCCATATTCAGGTTCTTCCTCAAGTGTCATGTAAGTAGTGCACGTCCTTGACTGTGATTCCCTCGTCTGGGTCCAACAGAACAGTGGTTCCTATTTAGATCCACTTGTCTGGGTCCAGTGCTGATGAAAGATATGTTGCTGATTTCCCCACGAGTAATTCAAACACTAGTTCTGAATCTCATTTGTGCAGCAAAGAAAACATACTGCTCACGCTGTGTGCTGAAGGTGCAGGAGGTTTAGTTCAAACAGCACCTTGGACGGTTGGGAATAAGAGGATCACTTGAGTTACATACTGCATGCTTTACCTAAAAACACATAAACAAACCAAAAAGCTGCTCATGTCAAAAAATATTCCAGCTGTTTGGCATACTGGTGGACACCAACACCAAAGGCATGTGAGAGTGAGTTGTGATGCTCTGGGTTCCCTCTGCAGCAACCTGCCTCTCTGTCATCAACTCAAAAAGGACAGCCTCCGGGAGAGGGGGTCCATGTTAGGAGCGGCCAAAGAAGGCATACAAAGACATCTTGCCAAGTGTCGACGAGCTGCATCAGTCTGACCTGCTTCTCAGACAGAAAACTCAGACCCACCACGGCGACCTTGGGTCAGCAGCAGCAAGCGCCGCAGACGTAGGCCTGTGAACGGATTACACCACAGCAGAGACGGCGGACCTCCAAACACAGTTTTCATTCCGTCCCATCTCATGCGACGCTCCCATGTGGGCTTCTCATTTTTGAGACGTTCAATCTCCTGCAAGGCAAAGATTACTTATTACACTTCGCTTTGGACCATTAGTATACTACATTAAACTAATTCAATATTATATCCAATTACAGAGGAAGGCATTTATTTAGAGTGAAATTCCCCTGTTGTCATCTAAACGCCCCCATCTTTCAGCGACCCTCTCTGCCAAACGGACAGCTTGCTGAGAGGAACAAACCCTGGATACTGACCGTCTCATCATTGCAGATGGAGTGGATCTGCGTGCCAAACATTACAGCTGTGAAAGTGAGGAAGAGGATGGCTTCCAGACAGAGGAAGATCAGCAGCAGCACAGACACCCCTGGAGAGAAATCACTGCACTCTAGTCACAGGAAGAGAAGAAGAAAGACACATTTTTAGTGAGCACTGAGCAACTGAAAAATCTAATAAAGCACAAAGTAAATTAAATGAATTGAAGAGGATAGATTCCAGTGGTTTATTTTGTTCTCTTTGCCTTTGGTCTAAAAGCCAGACCACTGGGAAATATCTTGCAAAGTGGGCCATTAAAGACTCAACTGCACTGTTGTCTGCTTAAGTCCAATAAAGTTGAGGAAACAGATAATCTGGGATGTGAATGTCCCCATTTTTGTCTTGCTGAATCAGTAAACGCTCTCTACAAGCACTGATACTCAACAACTTGGCCAATGCCCCGGTACAAAATAATTCCTCGCTAGATCAGATTATCCTGTAGAGGGCAGTAGAGGATGGCGTTCAAAAAATGAAACATTATCTTCATTTTCTGGTTTACGCCTACAGAGAGATCCACGAGGGAGCTGGAAAAAGATCGATGGCAGCTCTGTGAGGATTGTGCTGCATAACTCTGATGACCTGTGCCTAACAGATGTTCTTATAACAGGATGAAAATCTATCTCTCTTTGTAGTTTCAACTGCCTTATTTCTGACTGAAACTATATATTCATCCTGCATTTGTGTTTTTAACTCATGTAACAGTCAACGCTGAAGGACAGAGAGGACTTACCGCTCCACTGGACTTTAATACAGGTGAAGAAGTGCATACCACTGAGGACCAGGGCATGAGCAGAAATCAATGCAATGTACATCTGTGAGAGACACAGGAAAAAAGAAGCACAAAGAGATATAATAAGAAAAACTCACATACAGAAGACAAAGAGAGGTCATTCCACTCACATCACATCAGGTTAGTTTAAATATAAAGTGGTATAGTAGCCTCCTGAACTTCACAATCAAACTGTTAAAGCTTTTATTTGGAGTTAATTAGGACAATTGCTTCTATGAAAAAAAGGAAATTTAATGTTTCAATCACACAGGTGACCTTGTGCGGCTTAACTCTCAGCCACATATGACAGCTTTATGTTCCTGTCCTCAAAACGTTCCAGTCAGCATATGAAGCAATAAAAAAGTGCTGATGCTGTCAAGAAAGTCCCCAAAGAGCCACAGAGCACATTTAATGTAGACCTGTCCCTGCTGTGCTCTACGCCAGTGCTAAGGTGTAAAACCCAGCTGGTTATTTCATTGTGAAATAGAAGCAAGACAGACAATTTTCAGCTCAAGGAGGGAGCTGCTTTTGACTTGAATCTGCTCTCCAGTTTGATTATGCAGTTTTAATATGTAAAATGTGCAACTCCCTATAGTCCAATAATTTCCCATAATCTCCACCACACCCCCTTTTTAACAACTGAACTACTTCTGTGTACTTACAGTGAAAAGAACGAAGAATCTCTGATTCTTTTCTCCCACACAGTTATTGACCCAGGGACAGTGATGATCCATCTTCCGGATGCATCGCTTACAAATACTGCAGGCAGGAAAGAGACGATAATGCATGGCAAACTGACTGCTATAATATGCAAATATTATTAACAGCTACACTGTTCCTGTTTTAAAAAAAGGTATGTATAAAAATGTTTTCAAAAGCATAACATGAAGCTCATGCAATGGCTGACCTGCAGTGGTGGGCCCTCTCAGGCTTGATGCTACAGCACTTTGGGCACTTGTAGATGACCTCACCAGGCTTCAGTTGTAAGCTATCCATGTACTCCTTGGTTGCATTGCCTTTAGGAACTGCACCCTGAAGAGCAGAGGGAATAAATAGTTTTTCACTGAACATGCAGGAAACCCCATCTCTTCTGGTTATTTGTGAACTACAGCAATGAATCTTGTGTGAACCTCACACAATTACGATGAACTGATCAAACGATGTGTAAGTACCACGTGTACTGAAATGAAGAGATGAAGTAAAAACTTCTAACTCCAGTGTGAGACACTAAACACTAAAGTGTATGAATTGTGCTTTTAAATAGAACAGATTTTCAGGCTGGGCTGTTTGGCATCATCAGACATCTTGTTTCTTTGAGTAAGCATAAGTCAGGGTTGCATCAGCAGCACTAACATTATTTGACCTACAAGCTTTTCACAGTGAACAATGATCTGTGTGGAGATATCAAAGGGAACAACTTTCCCTATTGAATGAAATACTTGCTTAATTATTACCTACTTAAATCAAAGATAGCCCATGTAATATTGTCCAATAAATGTTTGACAAAAGTTTGATAACCATTTGGATAAGCAACAAAAGACCTTCAAACTAAAGGTCTGAAAGCATTTTCATCTTATCAGCTGAGGTGTAAGTGTGAACTCTAACACCCTCACATTGTTCTGACCTTTAATTTAAGTGGAACATTTTTTGTTGAAACCCCTCACTCAAAATTACCTGATTAAATTAAACTTAAAATTAAAAAACGTAACATTTAACTCCCTCGCTGATGTTATTCATGTTTTTTTTTTCTCTCTCAGACCCTGCTTTTTCTTTAAACACCATTACCCTTGTATTTACATATGTGTTTTCAGCCACGGCGATTATCAGCTGTGTTAAACATCCTTACCGGGTCAGTCAACATGGTGCGCATGTGCGAGGCCAGTGCAAGCACAGCCAGGGAGTTGAAGGTGGCCCCGTTCAGCAGCGAGTACCAGAAGTTCTTGGCGGGCAGAAGCATTACAAAGTTCACCACAAACTCAGCGTACAGCACCAGGAACCAGGTCATGGCTGCACACACCATACCACAGCCGTCGTGAATAAACCATAGCGTACGATTTCCTGCTGTGTGGCTTGGATGAGGACCCCCGACCATCACACCGGATGCCAGGCTGCCCGTCTCGACATCTGCACCTGCTGACAGCAGCGGGTGGTGCTGCTCCATCTCACGTAGTCGGTGGTTTGAAGACTGCATCCTGCCCTAAAGAGAGGAGCAAGATTAGTTTTAGGACCACCGTCTCAAGATTACATATCCTTACTACCAGCAGCGACAGTGTGGCTGATGTTGTTTGGACCTTGTGAGTCTGTCTGTGTGTGTGTGATCATGGCAAAATGTGATCCTCGAGACGCACACTGTAACAAGAATGATTACAAGGGCGGTTTTGAGTACCTTGCAGATGCCCGTGGACACATATGCTTAATGTGACGGTGTCACAACTGGGCAAGATATAGTCACTGAACTTCACATTGGGGTGAGATCAAGAGCTGTGTTTAAAGGCGGGTGTGAACCAACCACATGTAGGAGGGCCAAGTGGGAACTCCCAGAAATGAATTCCGAGTACTTGGCAGGTGTTTGTGTTGTAAATGTAATAACTGTCACAGCCTTGGCATATCAAGTCAGAAATCTTTCCAGTTGCTCAGCTGACATTAAAATCAAGGCAGTGCAATGATGGGCGTGGCCCAAGAATGATGTCATGGCTGGTATGATCCCACCACAAGATGGTTTCCAGTTACAACTATTGACATAATGGATGTTAGAACCTACACAAATTAGATTAAGTTGTAAAAGGGTCTGAAAAATTACTACAGGGGGATTGAGAGAGTTGGAAGAGAAAGATTAAATGTTGCAATAATCCTGTTACGGTTATCCTAGCTGTCATCAAGTGTATGGCATTTCTGTATGGACTCTATACTGTTTGAAGGTAGATTTAAATCATGAAATAGTGACCTTCCAAGAAGCAGAAGTAGTTTAGAGTGGTTTATGTGTTACCACATTTACAGAGACCACAGATAAACGTCAGAGCTGCTGGCGATTGTGACAGGAGATAAACAAACCCACCAGAAACAACAAGGAGAGTGACTTTCTCAAACTGTATGCCACTCATGGGGCAAAGAAAATGTTTGATCAATGTGGCTCAATCTTGGACTCGGCTTCTGAAGCTCTGGGACCTTTGAGCCATGGAGCTGTTATTACAAGCGGCATGAGTCACTGGAGCTTTGGTCTTCTGCATTCATGTCAAGGTCATAAGAGAACATTGAGGACCAGCTGGAGAGACCGCGTCTGCGGCTTCAGGATAAATCAATGGCTATCCTGATCCTTTAGGAAACTGATCCTGCAGCTGAGGTACATGTGCACAAGAAATAAAAGCTAATAATAATCTGTAGACCCAGTTACCTGCTGCTAGCAGGCCTCACTGGAATTCACAGAGACAAAGTAAACTAATAAAACAAGTATTTTTAGGTTTCTTTGGAGAAAAAAAAGCTGCAATTTGCTCTCAGATGTCATGTCTGAATACATTACAGTACATTTATTACAGTGCATATATGAAAATGTGTAATTACTGGTTAAGCGGACCCGGGTAAGGATCAATATTTCCCTTATTGCTGAGAACATTATATCCAGATAAACTATCACATCATGCAGAATATTCTTTACGTATGTTTTGAAGAAGCATCACACATTCCAGATATTTTCATTGATAACAAATGCTACAATGCAGTAGATGTAGAAGTGCATTTACCTGTAGGTTTGTACTGCTGAAGGAAAACGGTGCTGCTAAACTGAGACTGTAATGAAATAACACTCTCCCTCACACCTCTCTTCACTTTCGTACAGGAAAGGCTTTAATATCTTGCTCTGCATATGTTTCCCTGACTGTGACTGGTTGTCATGACACATTTGTTAACAGCAAACCACAAATATCGGTGGCACTGCAGAAAGAAGTCCGCCTTACACACCTCCCACAGATGCTTTTATACATTACCCACCGTACGATACAATCTTTGATCAGTAGTGAGCCAAGAAATTGCTCTAAGCTGTAATGAGGAGGTTTTTATTGCATTTAAAATGTGGTGAACAGTTAGACTCTGATGAGATGGTCTGAAGCTAATTGCTCCTTCCGTTTACTGAGCGTTTTAATCAAATGAGACATATCCTGTGAGATGGGTGGTGTAGAGCTCAGCTGTCAGTCATTGGCTGACTAGTAGGCCAAAAACGCCCCGCGGATGATTGTTTCTGCTAGCATCCAAAAACGTGCCGTGACAGTGGGTGTCATTCAAATTGTTTGCGAAATGGAAACAGAGACAGCAAGAGGTCTGCAGTGCTGAACCCCCACCCCCCAAAGAGCTGAGATCATCCCGACAGTCAGAAAACAGAGATTCTGATATTCTTACAGAGAGAGTCTTGTAGTTAATTTGGATTGACTTTACGATGAAATGTTTGGCTTTAGGATGAGATTTCAATTAAACATTAACATCACATGACTGCTATAATCTTGTAGATGGTGACATACTGTTCTAAGCTGCTGTAAAACACATCATGGTTTAGGCAAAGGTAAGTTCCTCAAGCACTATGATGAAGAGGAGTGTTAAAATTGTGGTAAGAACCGTGAAAAAACACTATAAGCTGCTCTGTAATAGATGTTCACTGTGCTTTCACAATTGTGTTCCAGATTAAAACTGTTAAATAATAATGAAAACATTGCTCTGTTGCCAAAACAGATAGGAATACAAAGATCTTCTCTGTTTTTCTGGCTTTTGCCCATGATAATCATTTATTTTCTTGCCAAATGTTCTTAAATATAATTAAAGACACTCATAGTCCACCTACACAGTTTTTCCTCTTGTGTTGCCCTCTTAGCACATAATGTCTGAGGACCCCACTAAAATCATAGCAGTTACACCCAATTTCTACCTGACTTGAGTTCTAATTAAGCTTTTTGCAGCAATATTGTGTTGTTAATATGAAACACATATATATAGAAGTAAAGCTCCCTATGAATAACAGAAGCAGCTTTGTTCTATATTGTAAATAACAACAATGGATGCCTCAGAGGTTAAATGGATCCTTATTGGTTTTACAAAGGCTCTTCTTCCTATCCTCTGTTTGTTTGCTCGTAAATGTGACACCAAACAATATTAAAACACTGGAAAAAATGGAAGTTAGCTATCAGCAACACCCCGCATGGCATGTTAACATAAGTCGGACCCTGGACCACCGCACTGTCACATAAATTTCACATATTAAAATATCTAACGTTTTTCAAGATCAGCCAAATGAGATGAGATGTATAAGGAACTGAATGGCAGAAAGATGAGGGGGATTGGAGAAATGCAGCTCAGTCAGTAACAATAAACTAGATGACACATAGCAAGGTAACGGAACACCTTTCATTTGTCAGGATGAAGTTATACAGACGTTTGACATTCACAAAGAGGATGTAATCATAAGGGCATCAAAATGACAAGTAATTTGTCTATTGTACACAGGTCTGTAATATTATTTTGACATACCTGCCAGAGAGAGATCATCTATTTGACTTAATAGGCGTATTCAGTTACAAACAGTCTTGTTTATCACTTGTCACCCGGATTTAATGCCATGCTGTTTTTCTGTTCAACAAACAAGAAAATTTGCATTGTCCTTAAGAGGGCGGAAAACGATCTTGCCAGTTTAAGGAGTATTGATTTATCTGTAGTCAGTGAATAGGAGGTCCATTAAAGCCACACCAGATGCTTGTCCAGCTGTCTGCCCTTCCCAGTCAGAGGGCACAACACAAGAGCTAACAATCCCTCTCTGTCTCGCTCTTCTTCTCTCCGACACACACAACCAGCAGTCACCTCAGTGTCACCCTGCTCAGATCAATTTGCAGGGTCATCACAAACCAAATAAGAAAATTAGATTAAACAACACCCAACACCTAAAATGTTACAGAAATAAATGGGTGTCAGTTTACTGAGTGATCTGATTTTTCACTGTCATATTGGAACAAAGAGCTTAATGTCCAATATAATGCCACTGAAAACGAGACGCACCTAAATCTCTCCCACTCAGTTGCTTTGGAATTCATATCATTACACATTTACGAGTAAATACTCCACTAGCACTGAGTGTTGTGGGTTTGTCCTAAGCACTACAATAAAGGCAACAAAGTCCAACACAGCCAGTCTGTTTGCTAATGTCTTGTCAAGTAAATGCTCTGTTAACATACTTCTAATGTCTGAAAAGGCCTTAGCATAACCCAAAGGCAAAATCAGGAATGCAACTCTTCCAGCTTTTTGCATAAGACATAAACAGCTGAAACGAGGTGAGATACCCTCTCTGTGAGAACAACGCAAAAAGAAAAGGGGTTACATACCTAATATGTTTCAGCTTCACAACAGCATACTGTGGTGTGTACCTCCCGGACAAGCATTCAGGACGGAGTACACAGCTAGTCTGGCACGTACGCTGACACCTGAAACAGAAGCAGGGACAACAAATTTTACACATACATACTGTATTATCATGTCACAGTTTGTAAAGTGCAAAAAAAATAAAATAATTAGAGCCTTAACAGGAGTTGGATGTACCGCACAACTGTTAGATTAGACTGCATTAGTCTATGCTTTGGTCAGGTGTAACAAATAAAGTCACCACTGAGCACATGCTTAACTATTACTAAACATAACCACAGTTTGAGTAATTCCTGTTTCCTCTTTAGCTCAATGGGACCGGGGAATGCGCTGTCTCAGATTTTGCAAGTTTCCCATGATCACTTTCAGGAAATACACTCAGCACACTGGCTATTCATAACTATGTGGTGACACTGCACTAATTTTGATCTGGCCACTTCTATGTAGCACAGAGGTCTGCGTGTAAAACCATCAAACGACAGTGAAAATACCGAGATGCATACGGTCCTAAGATACTGAGACTAAACAAACGAAATGACATCATGTGGGTTCTTCTGAAAAACAAACTAACCACACATGCAGATGCAAATACCTGCAAAACATGCGCGTCTACGTGTGTTGGTACTGAGATAGCATAAATGCTGTTCAACCTGTAACATAGCCAGCTGTTTCGGACAGCATTTTTATCTCACCACACAGACGACACATTGATTCGCGTCAACAGAGCGATGTTTATATCAGATATTCAGGTATGCTTCAACATACAAATCATCACCTTCCCATGTAACACCCGCCATCGGTGTGACTGGTCATACTAGTAAAGCTATTATTAACCATCAACCGGCTTGTAAGCATCAATCTGTGTCGAGACTCGGCTCTACAACGGAGAGCTGCGGAGGTCGTGACTGAAACTGAACACTTCATCACACACCTGGCACGGCAGCATCTCGCTAGCCTGACACTGACACATGCAACCGGACTGGCTGGTAAATCTCGCTTGCTAACAACTAGCCGCTGAAATAAGCTAACGCGGCTAGCATGCTAGCATTACATGCGTGCGACTTGTGCGAAAACGGTGCCTTCGGAGTGACAGCTAATTGACATACCTTAATATTTCTATTTTCTTTTGGTGGCAACTCCTTCTTTATACATTTTGACGCACAGTTCGTGTCAAATTCCAGCCCCAACGCGGTCGCAGTCAGCAGTGGTGGTACACCGCTTTAACAACGGGCTGACACTGACCACTGTAACGACAGAGCTTGAGCTTCCGGGGTTCACTTCGGGTTCGTTCGCTGCTCTTCGTGTATAACCGGCAACAATGTTTGGTCAAACAGCTCCGCCCCGTGGTCGGTCACAGAATTGCATATCCAAAACTGCCATAACACCGACTCGCCAGTCATTGGCGCTATTGGCTAAATACAACAATTAATAATCTTGTAAATTTAAGCATGATTAAGAAGCAGTTGTTAGAGGTGTGACAGTGGCTGTCTAATGGATGTGATGCACGTCCTAATCTACATTTAAACATAGACAACTCAGTCACATTTCATTAAACAATTTAAATTACTTTTCATTTATATTTCTGCAGACAATTTTCAAATGCACATCTTATAGTTTACAGTTTCAGAGTGCATTCTCTCCACTCCATTGTTATCATGTATTTCCCTATGCTATACAATCCCCAGCGACTAAACTCAAACATGTACAAACCACATTTGTACATTTGCATCAAACTTGGATTCATTTCTTTTACAGTCACGGTTATCTGCGTACTTTTCAAATCAGTCTGCAACCAAACTCTTCTAGAAACGCAACCTTGATCAGTAAAATTAGATACAAAAAAAATGAATGCTCTCTCTCAGAATAAACCCAGTGAATCCCCTTAATGTTGCTACAGTGCTCATGACTTCACAAAAATCCATTCATTAACTCAGCAAGGAAGCAAACCGTTACTGCCGTGCAAGCCACTAAAACTCTCGCATGTCACACTTCTTCTCCAGTCAGTGATGTCACAACAGGTATTTCTGGCGAGCACATGGTGTGACTAGGTGAAATATTTAGCTTGAACTGAACAGTCTCTCATGGTCAGCCGGGGACAGATGCCCACTTGTAGCAGGATGTCCCCAGCAGGGAGCTGTGGGAAACTTCCTGGCAACGATCTCTGCCGTCACGTGTCTCCCAAGAGTAGATTATAAAGCCAAGACAAAGCAGCTTGGCCCGTCTCTGCCTTGCGTCTGCAGCTGCGCAGTGAAAGCTCAGGGCTTCTGCCCTCTCCTGTTCTGGTTCAGAGCCAATATCAGCTGTCTGTTTTAGGGGGAGGGAGAGAAAAAATACCCAGCAATCCTCTAAAGCAGCTTAAAGGCTGAATCTGGGAACTGAAGCCCTTTCCATTTCCAGAACTACTTCTCTCCCCATTATGGCTAAATGAGCATCTGACTGACTACCAAAGGAGCAGACACAGCGGCCGCATGTAAACTGTAGCCTTTCTATCCTGTATCCTGGTAAAGGCTCTTTCTATCTGATAGACATCCCCCAAAACATCTCCTTTGGAACAGAAAAAGACATTAGAGAGAGTAAATAGCAAGCGAGGCACACAAGGTTATTTGATTTTAACTCTTGGTGTAATCAGGAGTCTTGTATCCGATTAAATAATGAATGCTAAGTGCTCATGTAACAAATAAAATCTCCCGCTGGAGGCCCTGGGTTCCCATGTGCATTATTATTTTGGCGCAGTCCCTGCCACCACTCTTTGCTGACAAGCTGGCTTTTGGAGCGAAATGAAGTGAAGCAAAGCAGAGTGGAGAACAGAGTGGTTTGGAGTGTGCGCCGTGACTGTAGCTTGTCCCTTTGTCAGTGTATGTGCGTGTCTGTGCGTGTGGAGACAGAATAAATAAAAAATAAAAAGGGAGAAGAAGATGGTGGGTTTGGCTCAAATCAGAGGGGATGGGGGAGGAAAGAGAAAAAGAATAACAACAAAACAAAGTTAAAGTCAGACTGCTTTATTTCCACACGGCCTCAGAACAAAGCCTCTCCGGGTCAGTCGTTCTTGTTGGCTGTTTCCCTGGTTCATGTCTGTTTAAAAGACAAGCTAGCATAACCCTGAATATTAACACCTCAGCAAACCACTCTATTTGGTACAGTGTACTGCTGAAATACCTGCGATGTTGCGCTGACAAATGCAGTGATGATAGTCGCACGCATTTATTTACACGTATTATATTAGCACACATTAAAGATGGAATAACGTACCTATGCCGAGCAACGTTTAGGGATAAAAAAATAAAATATCTAGATTACTTTGCCTCAAACATCAAGGACAGAATTAATTGACAGTTTGCAAATACACACCTTTACAATCCTGCAGCAAGTTGGGCGAGAATATCAACATTCAGGTGTACTCAAGAAACATGAAGCTACTGCCAGGGGCTACTGGCATCTTAGGAGACATACGCTATCACGTCACAAAAACGTGACTCCGTACAAACTGTCGAACCATCAAGTTCTTGTAACATACATATATACAGTTATCCTTTTTTTTGAGTGTATTGTTCTATATCTTGTTTCTTTAAAAGTATCTCGTTTACCATGTCATGCTGCTCACATGCGCCTTAAATAAATACAGTTTTCTGAATCTGAGTCTTTGAGACTTTTTAAACATTTAACGTTGTTACTTTTCCACAAAGTCAGGTTAGCTGGTCACCTCCGTACCTTCCTGCTGACCACCTAGTAGCAGTAGCATTTTGCTTGCGTCTCTCTTGCAAGAAAGACACTGAGCATATTTCTGCAAAAAATTTCTTAAAAAACAAAACAAAACACAGGTGCAACACTTTCTTCTTGCTTGTGCATCGTCTGCACGTCGTTCTTCTCCAAAGGTTACATGGGTTTGATGAGTTGCAGTGACAAAGGAAACTTGGGTGGGTGTCTTGAGGAAAAAAGCAGAAAAGTCTCTGTTGATTCTCCAAATTTCTGGGATAAAGTAAAGGATTATCTTATTCTCAGCAGAGGAGCACCTCAAGAGAAACTGCTGTGTTGGTCACAATTAAACAGCATCAGTTTATCTGTGGTAGAAATGGAGACAGAGGAAGAAGAAGGAGGAGGAGGAGGAGGAGAAGTGTGCAGTTTATGATGAGCAAAGGATGTGACATGGTAGTATTAACAGTAGAACATGATTCAGCTAATCTTGATAAAGCTCCCATTAAATAAGAACACATGATTTCTGACCATTGTAAATTTAGATGAATCCATTCATATTGTCTAATCAAGCCACAGAATAAAACCAATAGCGATGATGTTTATAATGGCTGGTTTGTAAATATATGTACTTATACATAACACTTAATAAATACATATTGTTCTTATAGATCAGTATTCATGGTGCCTGCAATAGCATTGAGTTTATACGTCACATGACCTTGTGCCTTATATAGTCTAATTCTGCTAATGCATATTCTGCACATCTGACCTCGATGTGGTGGCTGTACATCGCCATCTGTCAGTGCTGTGAATATCCAAGATAGCAGCGCTGTATGCTCTCAAATTCTCCTTCAGACAGCAGCACAGCTGAGGACCACCGGCTAAACTCCTTCACAGTGGCATGAAGGAGGACCCAGGTCAAAATGGAATGACCTCTGACCTGGCGCAGGCTTATCTCCACCGCATCCACCTTCACCTCGCCAACGCAAATCCAACCCAGAAGCCTTTTAGAGGGGATTTTCCAAGAAGGGCAATCTGTTGGCTTTTCAAAAACTGCAAGAGTGGAGCAGACAAGGACCTTGACCTTTTGCACTCCAGGCCATCCACTTGGGTTGTAATGTACGCCTCTGATGTGCAGGTTCAATAACAAAATGCTTGCATAATGAGCATTAAAAATAATCAGCGAAGCCACTACTACAGTGTTGCCTTTGTCAGCTGTGCAAAGATCCTACTGGAGTGGAGTTGAATGTCTTTTGAAAGCCTGGTGAAGGACATCTTTTTAATGCACCCCTTGTTTGGTCCGTTCACCGCGCCGTCCTGTTTTCTGCGAAAAGGCACAGGTACAATAGCTACATTGAGTCCTCAGAGAGAGGAGCCAACAGACAAAGCTGAGCAGACTAGGTGGTTTTAATGTGTTTCTATGAATAAAGACTGACAGTGGCTGATACCAAGCAAACGTTGCCAGACTGATTCAAAAGAGCAACGTGCGAAGCAAACAGGATGCATCTTATCCTGCTGTGCTTCTATTATTCCCCAAACATATCACCTTTTTACGCCTACCAAACCTCCCCTGGGTTTTCTGAAGTTTACCTCGATGTGATAGGATTAGCGCTAAGCCCAGACTCCGTGGATGCCATGGATCCTTGTGGCTCATCTCAGCTGGGCATGGAAAGCATACTGTGTACTATTGCACACTAGAGAGGCTTATTCTCCACTCTGCTTAAAAACACACACACACAAATAGACAAGTGTGTGTGTGTGCGTGTGTGTGTATAATACAAGCTGCTACATCACTATTCCACGTCGAGGCTCACTTTTTTTTTTTTTTTTTCATGGTGTCAGGGCCTTAAATAATTCAAAGGAAGTTTGCTTTTTTCCTTCCTCATGGAGATCAATACCACTCTGATGTTTGTGTGTTAGGGCGATGGCCAGTAGCCTGTTAGCTTAGCTTAGCTTAGCTTGGCAGGAAGACTGGAAATAGGGAGAAAAAAGCCTTTCTGACTGATTAATATATCTGATCAGTAAAAATAACATGTTTGGATGATTTATTGGGAGTTACATGCCAGACTATTTAGTGTGTTTGGTTAGTCCAAAAATTATTTACTGCATTAAGTAGAATCGCGTGAATCTAGTTTTTAGGAACATATTTGCAGAGATTAGCTTGTAGACCTGGTTTTAACAGCGGTGCATGATACTGAAATAAAATAAAGTCTTTAATATTTTGCCAACTAGGGCGGCACAGTGGAAAGGAGTTTAGCACTGATGCCTCACAGCAAGAAGGTTGCGGGTTCGAATTCATGGACCGACTGGGCCTGTCTGTGTGGAGCTTGCATGTTCTCCCTGTGTCTGCATGGGTTCTCTCCGGGTACTCCAGCTTCCTCCCACCGTCCAAAGACATGCTCGTTAGATTAACTGGTGATTCTAAATTGGTGTGAATAGGTAGGTGTGAATGTGAGTGTGAATGGTTGTCTGTCTCTCTGTGTTAGTCCTGCGATAGACTGGTGACCTGTCCAGGGTGTACCCCGCCTCTCGCCCAATGACGGCTGGGATAGGCTCCAGCAGACCACGCAACCCTTCACAGGACAAGCGGTTACAGAAGATGAATGAATGAATCAATGAATTTTGCCAAAGAAACAAGAAATTTCTACCTTTCTTTGAAAAATCCAGAAGTGTTGGTGGAAAATACAGAGTTTAATTTGCAGTTGTTGAATCAAGTGATGCGAACGATATTAAGCAGTGAGTGTAAGTATAACTACATATAAAACGGTGTAAATTGTGTTTTTTTCATTCAGGGTCAGTCATGTTTTGTGCCTCAAAATTCAGACCCACTTTGTTTGTGGCTGCTGTGACTGTAAAGGTTAAAGACCTCTACAATGACTAGTTATCCCAAGCTTAGCCACTGCAACTGAGTGCCTAACCGTAAGCCTAAGTCTAACCCTAACCCAAAGCCTACCCTAAAGTCTAACATGAACCATAAAACCAAGTCCTGACCCTCCCAAGGGCCCCACATGGCCAAAATATCCTCACCATCATGGTCAACACACAAACTGATCTTGATGAAGATAAACATACACACACAACTCACTCACACACACTACACACCCCACCTTTGCTGAGTGCTGCATCACATTTGCCACAATCAATACAAAGTTTATATGAGGGCTTTTAAGGTAAGCTGAGCTTTTTCTTTTCATAGGGAGTCGAGGGAGTACACACACATATATATATATATATATATATATATATTTTTTTTTTTTTTTTT
>JASGAT010352469.1:0-10603 GCA_030220025.1 Chelon auratus | reverse complement strand
AACAAAAGCTGCCATGCACGTCCTCTTCTGCTTTAAAAGCTGCCAGCTTCTCTGATCTATCTGTGGAAAGAAACGCCGCACAAACTCGGCGCCGTGCTCGACTGGAACGGGTTGCTCTGAAATCCTGCCAGCTTTGTCATCCACTTTACCGTGTCTTCTGAAGAAAGCAGAAGAATATAAACTACTAAGACTGAGAGTGAGTCAATAGAAATTTCAGAGATCAAGAGAGGCACATGAGTCATAACACAGGTGCTAACCTTCATAGCAGCAGGAACAAGAACGGCTTTTCTGCTAAGAATTAACTTTAATTAACATAAGGTAGTGATTTGCACCTTAGCACTGAAACAAGACAATATTAAAAGTGAGAGGACAGAGTGGTCCCGTAATGAGTGTTGCAGAAGAAATAATTCTGCGTGGAGGGACGTGTAGAGAAAAATATCATGTAATTACATTATGTCTGAACTCAGCAGTAAAATACTGTCCTACTGTCCTTTTTCTTTTTTGTTTTCACAATAAATCTCTCAATTAAACTATTTTATTTGGAATAAACCAATACAGACAGAGCCTGCTGCACAATTTTTGCCGTTTGTGCTCATCCGTGAATCGAGCTCATGAGAAAGTCGAGCAGTTAAATCCATCAACAAATGTCTGCACGTCCTACTCTTTAAATGTTTTTTTATTTTTATTAATCAAATCATTTTTAAACCGTCCCTAACACGACGGACAGAGTGAAATGTGACTGATGTTACTGTGCCCTTCACAGCTTTCAGCTACACAATAATCATTTCCGTCTGTCTGGGTCAAAATGTCTCAGAGACATTCACTTCCTCTCTGATAGTTCTCATTTCAGGGTTAAAGACTTTTTTTTTTTTACAATTCTGTTTACTAGAAACAGAAATTGTGCAATATTAGCCTTTATTTGCCTTTAGTTGTGATATCAGCAGAATGTATTCTTACACTTGACTGTTTATACAGTGCAGTCACACACTGGTCGTCTCTCACAGGACAACTGTCTTACGTAGCCGTTATAAAAGGAGAAGACAAATGTTGTGTGATTTTAAATATCCAGAGTTTCATCTTTGTAAATAAGAAAAATAAAACCACAAATCTTTGCCAACGTCTCAATAGTGACATGCATTCAAACTAAAGACATGATTGTTCGATGATTCAATTAAAATCATATCAAGAGCCTCGTGAGCTGTGTCGTGAACTATGACTCATCGCCTTTTGCATTTACTAAGCCCTGCATCTAAAGGGCAGCGAGCGAGCGAGCGGCGAACCAACAAACCCCGAGCAGCGTCCACGTCTTTACAGAAACGTCTGCCACTCATCACATTTTCCGAAGCGTCTGAGTGGCAGACGTCAACGCTCAGTCACGTGTCGCCCCCGTCACACCAACCTGTTCCTTGAGCTCGGTCAGCTGGCCCGAGAGGTTGGACACCAGTTTCATGGTGGACTCCAGTTTCTCCTGCAGGCTCCTGATCTCGTTCTGCTCCCCGTCCGCGTCGCTGCTGACCAAGGACATGGCCCGCATGCGTGGAAACCAGTCCAGGTTGTGCTCCTGTCAAGAACAAATGAGGATTAGTTAGTGCCAAGGCATTAAAACCCAATTCATCACACACTCCCTGGCACTTTCTCCACTGTTTGCAATTTCCGAAGAAGTGCCAGTTTTACGTGCGTAACACTGATCATCAAGCCACGTGTGACTTGTGTTTTGTTTAATCTCTCTGTCTGTGTGCAGTGATTTGAACCTAGCTCTGAAAGAGCAATCAAACTAATCATGATGGGACTTTCCATATTAGAATCACATGGGATACGAGGGCACTCTTGAAATCACTCATAACAGGAGGTTCACTGATCGGTGACATGTTTTTGTCACGCCTCGTGTTGCTGTACATACATTAAAACTGTCAAACGCACGCACACACACACAAAAAAAAGGCGAGACTAGGAAACCGCTTCGTTCGACTTAAACACACGGCTCAGAGCTCCCGTCAGCCGCAGACAAAACCCGTGAGAACAAGAAAGCACAAGAAATCTAGAGGTCTGTTCATCACAACAGCAGCAGGAGATGAAGAACCGAGCCGCCGGAGTTTATTCGGCTCCGCTGGAGTTTGTGTTTAAAGGAATTCATTTAAGTTTGTTTCTCAGGTGTATTGGTATTAAGTGATGTTTACTGAAAGGTGTCATGAACCAGTGCTGGCACAGTGGCCTTAGCAGCAGAAACACAAGCACCACCAAACGTAGGTTTTATCAGATGAAGTCACAATTTAGGGAGTTTTTAAAATGGCTGACAAGGTGCCACAGAGACAGTTCATTTAAAGTTTATTATTAAACACATCTGTGTGTGTGATGGGATTTTTTTTTTTTTTAATTATTTTCAGTTATTTATTCAGTTATATATTTACAACCAGGACTGAACTTGTAAGGACTGTAAGAAAAGTAAATTGAATTGATTGATAAAACTAAATTCACTTCTGATGTGAGATTTAAAGAATTTTCCACTGGATCAATTAAGCATCTATTCGTCTCTATCCATCTAAATTAAGAATAATGTGATTTTAATGCACTTAATTCACAAATGTAAAAGGAACCCAGCAGCAGCCTCCTCAGAGGATGTGGTGTTCTGCTCAGCTCGTCTAAGCGCCACCCTGCTGCATTCTTTCACGCTTCTATCTCCTTTAACAACTGACCACTACATGCCACGGTCATTACGCGCTCCCCCAAACAGCCAAAGTCACTTGAAGGCGTCTATGTTTAATTCTTCATAAGCACGCATCCATGTCGCCGTCATGCGCCTCCAGTCAGCACAAACACGTCTGCATGAATGCTGCATGAATGATGAGGGAGGATGCTGCACAGCCGCCGCTGAGGTGGCTGGCTAGAGACGGCACGGTGCCAAAGAGCCGGGCTGAAAAAGTCCCCAGGTTTCAGTGGTCGATTTGGAGACGTAGGGGCGAGTGAGGTGGCCGTGCGCACCACAAACACCGTCCTGGGTCAGACGGCAGGCTGAGGGGAATCACACAACACTAAGATAATGAGTAGCACAAACTCATTGTGAAAGGAGAAGAGGACGGCTGTGAGCAAGTTCCCCTTCCTGAATGCAAAGAGATACAGGCTGTGTTTACCTAGAGCTGAACCCAGCGTCAGCTTTTCATGATATACTTACACATTTTAATAAATACATGACTTTTTGTTGTTGTTGCAATATTTGTTGCATGTAAAATGGAGTAAGTATGTGCTGATTTTATTATTGTATCATTATTAGATGAAGCACAGCGCTCGTCATATAGCAGTGATCACACACAGCTGTGATATTGCAAAAACTTTTTTTTTTTTTGCACACAGTTCTTCTTCTTAATAAAAGAAAAAAAAAAGGTCATTTCCAACCAAAGGCACACGTGTGAGTGTTTGTGTGACGTGTTTGTGTCACCAGCACCCCGGCTCTCTTTCCATCCACTGTTTACAAATGAAAGCGCTTCCAGTAAACTGATAAGTGCAGGCACGACTTTAAGACTACAACACGCCGGTTCAATGGAAATGACGGAAGTACATTTTTCATTATTAAAACCGCAGAGGCCATGACAGAGAAACAGGATGCTGTGTGGTTAAAAAACCAACAGAAAACGTCACAGTCATGCCACAAGCCACCTGACGAGCTGACAGCCCACTCACTATACAAATATGCAAATAAATGCCAAAAAAATATCGCACGTCTAAACTCACACACACACACACACACACAGACACACACGGCTGAAGTTTTTTTTTTTTGCTGTGACTCAGAAAGTGTTTGAAATCTGCCCATGGAGCAGGGGGCGTCTTTCAGTATCGGACACAACAAGAATTAGGGCAGTGAGCGTGAACCTAGCATCATCCTTTTTACACCTTAGCTGTGACATTTCACCCAGAGCCCTCCACAATTGACGTCAGTCCCAGTCATTGTCAGACTTGTCTGACTTCTACACCCCCTTCTGTCCTGTCGTTTCTTCCATGGTACTGCTGCATCAAATAAATCGAAACACAGTGGGAGAAAGGCTGTACTGATTGAAGAAAAAAAAATGCCCTTGCACATTACTCTGCTGATGCAAACCACTGATAAATAGGCTAAATGTGTATTTACAAAAAACAAAACAGAAATGGAGGCATCTAATCAACACAGCTTTTCTATATGTTTCCACAGAATGAATTCAGTGACGTTCTGTGCACATCGTATATGCATCATCTGGTTTGCACCTAGCTTCTGTAGCTTTTATATGTCTTTGATTGATTTAGCATCGTTCGTTAGTAATGGAGACTTGCACACGTCATTGTACGGTCTGAACTGCTGTTTTTACTGCACACATGACGACAAACGTCTTGAAACTTGAATCATACTGAAAACCCTCTCTCACTCACTGTATTTTCTGTCTGTGTCTGTTAAAAACGGGTCAAATCGGTCAAACAACAACAAAATATTGCATGAAAAACACTGAGCGACGGAGCCCCCACAAACGCCGCAGTAAATACATTTCCCCAAACTCCGTGAACTCAACAATCTTTGGGGATAACGAGGCGAGGAGGCTCGGCATTAAACACTTGCATGTGAAGCTGAGACTTGATGTGAGGGATGACTGGGTCAGCTGATGGGTCATCGGGGGCTTTCACATAATGTGCGCCTTTTTCTGCCCAGCCTGACCCTTCAACCTGCCGTTCAGAAGACAAACTCATTTTGGCTCGGCGGGGTGCAAGGTTAATGAGAGAGAGAGAATGGAGGTTAATCCCAAATCAGGTGGTTCCTCACAAGACTAAGTGCAGCAGATCAAGCCAAAAGATAAGAGAGGGGGGCTAAATGCCGTCTTGTCAGAAAGTGTGTCAGGAACTGACACAAGCACAAGTGCGTCAGGGAAGCAACCACTTCAGAAGAAGGGGCTTTCCTTTGGCAGTTAAAATGCTTTCTAATCGCTCAGAGGCTGTCAGTGTGATGCATCAATGAAAACAATTCATTTGCTTTCTGGTTTCTGTTGTCTTTTTTAAATGGCAGGTTTCCACAAATGTCATCTGATTGAGTAACTAGGAGCATAAAAAGACAATATGGACGTGCATATAGCTTAATATTAATCTCAATATTATAACACTTATATGGCGTAAGAGACCAAATAGTGCCGGTGGGTCTAAGTGCGGTCATCATGTGGTGATACGTGGGGTGAGACCTGTGTGTGTGTTTAACGATTAAGCTAGGCATGGCCGCTTTGGGGGATTAACACATTTTATGCCGATGGCCGACTCTGTCTGAATGTTAATTCTCCGTTCACGGAGCAGACTGATGTGATAATACTTTGGAGGGATTCAAGGCCACGGAGGCAGGGATTACATAACGCAGCCGTCGCCGTCTGGAGCAAATGAGGTTTGAACAAAAATAAATAAATAAAAAGAAAAAAGAATTGCGCGTCACCAGCACAGGAAACAAATAGGCTGCGATAATCAATTCTGTCCAGACCTATATAAGCCTGAACACCGGAGTCATAATGTCACGTCGCCTACAATGTTCTTCAAGAGTGAAGGTTAACCTCAGTAAAGACCACAGCGACAGCTGTGTTGCACGGTACGTCTGCACATGTCGTTATTGAGCCACACATGAATTGTTACCTGTACTTCACAAGACGACGAGGAAGCTGCGTTCTGAAAGGAAGGGAGATATTTCTGCAGAGTTGCTTAAAACCTCAGATTGTTGTTTTATTGCTGTTTTCATGGTCATACGACTGAATGAAATCATCAAATACATGAATTAATACGATCAGCTGATCTCATCTGATCCAGACACAAATGGAAACTGATGGATGAACTGGTAATGTGTTTATTTTATGTTAACTGAAGTTTTTGCTCCCGTCTGTGGCAGGTAAGATTAAACTGAAGACCTCCAGCGGTCTCTCAGGGTGTAGATGTTTTTACAGACCTTTTTAACACCTAATACCTGGAATCAGTTTATTTCTAACACGTCCCCTTTATCTATAAAAAGAAACAAATGTGATTGTGTGTGAACGGTGTTTGCACATCTGACATGAGTGACGTCATCCTCACCCTGATCATTTCAGCCACATAGCTCTCCGGGCCAGTGTACTCTGTTGAGTCCTTCACCTTCACCAGGACAATGAAGAACAGGTAGTGCCACATGTTGTGCTCCACTTTGATGTGCTCTTCAAATGTTACCGTCTTATTGTCAAACTTGTCTCTCTCCAAACCTGAGGATAAAAATAAAACCCAACAAATACCACACAGGACACACACACACACACACACACACACACACACACACCCACACACCAAATAAACATTACTCTCATTTCTCAGGAAGGGTGAAGCAATACACTGACTCTATACTGAGTTGCATGATGACATAATTGTTCTTGTGACCGAAATGAGGAACAAACTAGAAGTAATAGACAGCAGAAGTGAGATTTGCTAAAAAGTCAACGTAGCGCTCGCCCCATCCGGTAATCCATACACATCCTCGCGCACACACACAATGCCTTTGAAAAAAAAAAAAAAAAAGAGTTGCCAAACACAATCTGGACTGCTGACTATTCAGATGAAATGCCAAGAAGTGACTGTTGGGTGACAGATGAGGCCGGCGTACAGTCTAACATGGTCAAGAATCATATGGCAACAGGAAGAAACACTCCTCCTCCACAGCAACACCTGCCATGACTAACTATTCATTCTGGGAAGAGGAGGCGTCTGCTTGTTTACCCAGAACAACAGCCCCCATTTTGCAAACAACCCTGACGTGAAGCTGCACGACGGCTCTTGCACACTCATGCAAGAGCAGACCACTCGTACGATTTCTCTTAATTTCGCCGTCGTCTGCGAGCCTCGGCGTTCACACTTGCTGAGCGCGTTGCTCGCAGGGCGCAGTGAAGCAGCTGCAGCTTCGGCTCGAATGGAACTGATGATGCCAGTTGACTTTTTAAATTCTAAGAAGGGAGTACGACTAAGATGCAGCAGTGAGAGGAAAAACACAGGAAAAGATGTGTCAAAGGTCGTGAGTCACATTCCCATAAAGGTGAAAAAAAAAAAAATGGTGTCTGCTGAGTCAGAGGAATGGCTCGGATACTAAAAACAAGACGGCATTTAATCACTCATTTCTAAATCACCACACAGAACAACATGACGGTGAGAACGAGTCTTCATTTACTTCCTCACCACAAATAAAACATGTTGTCTTCAGGATTTCCTCTTTCTTCTGCTTCTCGCTCCTCAGGTCGGCGAACGTGTCGATGATGACACCAAAGATGAGGTTGAGGACGATAATGATGACCATGAAGAAGAAGAGCAGGTCGTAGATTACTCTGGCTGCAAACAGAGGTTCCTGTTGAAGCCAAAAAAAGCCACAAAACCTCTGAGAACAAAACGAAATGAGCTCACGAGCTGCTGTCACACTTGAGAGGGGATAATAAGTCAGCTCAGAAACTCAAACGTACAACTGCAATTGGGAGTACACGTGTACATTAAAATAATATCATTACCCAGTCATTCACGGGTTTGCCAGCTCATCGTTGAGCTCCTGTATGACTTGGAATTTAGAAGACTCGATTTAAAGAGATTAAAGGAATAGGAAAATATCTGATTTACGAGTCGATTTATTTAATTTGCTAAATTCCTAAACTACAGCTCCTCTTCCTGCTTGATAGAAAAATAAGAATCTATAAATACAGGGTGGAAACGTTTCTCATCACAGAAGCTGAAGTGCTGGACACATGTGGTTTCTGAGTGTATGCGTACCAGAGGTTTCACTTGGGCCATGAATCATGCTAATCTGCACGCATTTTAAAAGTGAGGCTTGAGGTGAGCACACAAAAGTGAACTCTGCACATGCATTACTCTGCACGGCTCAAAAAAATCCAAGAGAAGCAATAACGACCGCGAGAGGACTTTAAAAATGAATGTGTTGAGCTTCGACGCGTCGCCAAAATAGATCCGGTCTTTATTTAGAACTGGAAAATCTCTTATTTACCGTACGAGGACAAATAAAAGAACAACAATAGCGTCAGAATAACTCACGGAGGTGACTCATAGTGACATCTTTGTGTACAGCGCGAGTTACCGAGTTATACATACGCACGTCATCCTGTCGAACCTGACACAACTGAAAACAGTGCAGAGAATTCAGATGCATGCTAAGCCAAGTAAGTTTATATAAGACTGTGTGAGTCATGCCCTCATTCTGTGGGTCAAGCTGCAGATCTGAAGCATGCTGCGGTGGCGTACGAGCTTGTCTTCATCCTGGATAAGCACCATTAATGCGTTTTCTGGCGTGTTTGGAGTTATGAAAGTCCCCCCTTCTGCAACCCCGTGAACTTTCCACTGAGCACATCTGCCAGTCACGCATACCATAGCCCTCACTGCCCTTTATACATGCCACCGGCTGCAAAATTAGTCACCCGTTCTATTTTTTGCTTATTGGGTCAAAAACATAATGCACTTTTTGAAGTTAGAGGAAATGAAACGGTTGTTCATTTGTTCTCACATGAACGGCCGCTTTAATTGAATTCAGTTTAATTTAATCTTTGTGGCGGTGCTCGGGGGAATGTGGAAGTATGTTTTCATGCATTCTGTTGTGATGTCTTTCTTTCCTGTCGTGTTCCTGTCCTTCGTACCTCTTTGGATGGCTTCCGCAGGACGTCCCCAACACCTCCTCCACTCCTGAGGCCGTGACTCAATACCGTGACAATGCACATGAGCAAGGAGTCACACGTTCGCTCCTTGTCCTCAATCACCACTGCTGACGGCTGGATGGAAAGGGAGGCTACGGAGACATACCAAAATAATTACTGTAGGATCCTGTTTAGCTCGGTTACATTGCTATTAACCATCAAAAATAACTAAAGAAACCCATAAAAATGATGCTCACTAGAATAGAATCATTTAAATCCAATATACAACCAGTGCTACTATTATTGGTTTATTGAATCAGTCCCATCAAGGGCCTTAAGATCTTAATGAGACTGGGAATTTTTCTCAACAAGTCACCAGACTACCATAATTAGCCATCCTGGTGATAAAGGATTGGGATTCCTAGACACGGTCCAAGCAGCTTGAGGAGTCAATTGTTGGGTGATGAATTTGAAGGTGCTGCATCAAGGTTAGTCAGTTTGCTTGAACTCTTTGTTCACCGAGTGGACCCATCGACCCACTTGTACCTGATGCTAAGTAATCCCTGACCTTTCAACCCTGGGCCACGACGTCGGGTCTTAGGGTCGGTCTTCTGACACCACAAAGAATCTAAACCCCTGCGTTTCACGTAGCTCCCTGAAAGACCCTAGTTACCCCGGCCAGTTTTAATCCCATGACCTCCCGGCTGCCCAGATTTTCAGCTCAGAGGGTGAGTCACAAATCTCAGAGGACGTGAGGGCCTTCACATACACCGACAAACAGAAGCGCACAAACACAATTTTTTTGCATACCAAAAAAACACAAAAACATGTGGAGTGAGCTGGTCGACCCCATCACCAAGACTGCACACATACATGTACACACATTTACCATCCATCACGGCCTCTGTTGAACAGTTTTCTCCGTTTTCTTTTTGGCATACTCCTCCAGAGAAGAACTCTCCCACCATGCTGGCTCCATGCTCTGTTCAGTTGGGAACAAGACAAGACTTTATGCACAAACTGCACGTGAAACAGCATTTATATAAACTATAATAATGGTGATAATCTTAGTGTGTTACAAAGAGTAGGTGGCCCACGTGCTTCTCAGGCATTCACTGGAGACGGGGTCACTTGAGGCCGTGGGTCAGTGAGTGCAAGAAACAGGGGGAGGAAGGAGAAGACATTTCAACGTACCTAGGGTTTTGTTGGGTATTCTGTCGACGGCCAGAATGAAGTCGTCTTTGAAGAAGATGTAGCCCACAATGGAGAAGAGGTAGACGAGGATGAGGGCCAGAACGGCCGTCAGAACAATAGAGCGGCCATTGCGGGTGACGCTCTTTATTACGTTCAGCAGAGTCTCTTCTCGGTAGACTAGATCAAAGAGCTGGAAAGAGGAAGGATTCGGAAATGTGTGTACAGTGTCAAAACAAAGAGCTTTGTGTGCAGACGACAGCATGTGACCAAGTGAGTCTCACGTTTCTCCAGGCACCGATGCAAATGAACTAGCCCTGACTTTATATATTATGTAAACTGAACCCATTCTTCCAGGATTAGTATAATTATTATTTTAGTACAATATGTACACCGATCAGGAATAACATTATGACCACTTTCCTTATATTGTGTAGGTCTTCAAAACAGTTGTGACTCATCAGAGAATGGACTTCTGAAGGTGTCCTGTGGTGTCTGGCAACAGGATGTTGTTAGTGGGGGGGCCTTTGAGGGGAGGGGGCCTCTGTGGTGCCTGGTCTGGTCTAGGTGGGTGCTACATGTCTAAGTAACATCCACACCAATGAATGCCAGGTCCAGAAGTTTCCCAGCAGAACACTGAATTGTCACAAGATGGTCAATGTTCTTGACTTCTCCGGTCATAATGTTGTGGCTGATCTGTGTATATAGGGATAAGAACACATGTTTTGTGTGTCTCACGTACTAGCAGGCTGTAGAAGAAGACGTGGACAAAGACTCCA
>JASGAT010352465.1:0-14900 GCA_030220025.1 Chelon auratus | reverse complement strand
CGCATCGCGTAAACAGTAAGTGAAAGCGCACAGACCAGATTTTTTTGCAGCAAAAAAAGCAATAACAATGCACTGCATCCAAATAGTGAGGGCGCCATATTACCAAACCTCTCCAACACCTGGATCACTCTTACTACCAAGCACAGACACCGACACAGCCACACACATTAAGAACGCATTCCCAGGCAGCCCTTACCTACTGTGATGTGGTGACGGATATCAGCGAGGATTTAATCCTGCATGAGGCCTCGCGCGGTGTGCAGACGAGGGACTGCCCGACAGGAAACTCCAGCAAATTCAGCCCACACGAGGTCTCCGTGGATGTCTTCACGGACACAAATCTCTCCCGCAACATCGCGTCTGGACCGAGTGCCGCGCTGAAACGTAGACACCCGAACAGTGGGCATGGCATCGGTAGTTTAAATGACCCGCTTTACTGAAGGGTGCGTTTGATATATGCTGCAAAGAGCAGAGGATGTCATGTGCATACATAGCTGACCAATGGGCTGTGTCAACAGGGGCGTACACCTTTCAATACACTGTTAAGGAGCGACGTTGTTATAGTTAAAAATAAGAAAATTATTAAAGGCAGCACAGATGTTGATCTTTAGGTTCTCATTTACTCCATTAGTCACACTTAAATATAATTTTTTTAACAGACAGAGCAGTAGATTTAGACTTTATTCATTCACAAGGGAAATTGCATGGTCAGTTGCACATAAAAAAAATACACTCCTGAAAACCACAACCAAAAAATAGGTGAAAACAGTTAAAAAAATAAAAAAATAAATTAAAATAAAATCTAAGTAAAAATCTAGAAAAACAAAATAAAATAGTATCAGCAAAAAATGCACAAAATTTGCATATGAACAAATGTACAAGAAATAGAGACAGAAGTAAATATACTTTATATACATAGGAAGGATTTATAAGGTGCAGTAATCCATAAAGTGTAGTTAAACCACCTGGACGTTCAGGATCATCAGCAGGTTTCCATTCATGCTCAGATGAGTATCTTTTGTTGCAAAACAATTATTTTATAATATGCAAGTAAAACCCAGAACATACTTCGCTCACTATAACCAAGCTGTCAACGTCATGCTTTAAAGATGAGATAACATGCACGTCGTGGTATAAAGGACATGTAATCATTTGTGTTGTTGTCCATGTATTAGTATCACTGGGAGCAGGACTGGTTGTTGTTCACCCTCAAACTCTGTAATTAGTAGAGATTCATAATAAACAGTCTTAGTCAAAAATATTATGAGAGTTACTAAATCAATGAACAGTATTTGGCTCTGTATAAGGCAATAAATGTCTCTAACAAAGTTAATTTATCCATTTTAATTGCTTTAAGCGGTTGCAATAAAAAAAAGAAATCGATACCCTGTCTGACTATTTATAGATGGAAGGTAGACTAGTACGTCTGACTGTGATAAAAACAATGTTGTTAATGAATCAGTATTCTGCACAGCGTGTTTTGTTTAGCAATAACAATCGCTCATTTTGCAAGATCACATTTAGCATATCCAACTACTGCATCTATAGCATATGAAAATCAAAAGTACTTAAATTCATTGACTCCAGGTTGTTGTTTTGTATCCTGCATTAATAATGTCAGTAATGTAACTAATGTAACTCAAACCCTGGCCTCTCCTCCCTTTATCTGTTACCACTGAACAATCATGCTTTAACATTTTACTGGAGACAATACATTTAAAATAGGTGGAAAGTATCATGTGGTTTCTTCCATGGTTTGCTAATTGTCAACTCAAAGTTAAATTTCCTCAGACATTATTTAGGTCCAGTGTCAATCCATATAGAAGTGAATGCGGGGCTTTAACTTGCAGTGGAGTTTCTATTTACACTGTTGTACTGCTGCTTTCACAAAGTACAAAAGAATTAGTGGATGATCTCAGTGCCAGATTTTATTTCTTATATTTATGGTTCAAGAGCAAGGATGACCATAAATATTTAACACATCTGACAGAGCGCCGCCTCCTGACATCCAGGCTGTACCCTGTCAGCTCTGGTTTTAACCCTGAAACCAGGCAGACGCTCTGGTTCATCCATGTGTGTTTCCATTTCCCCCATAAGGTGGCAGTATCAGCACGCATTCAGTTCACTAACAGACTTTAACAAACCAACTGGATTTAGCCTCGGAACTAAACAAAGATCAAAGTATTGTTTTTCTATTATTAAGATTATTAGAAATCTGGAGGGTGTCTTAATTAGCATTATCGTTTGTCTTAAAGGTGGCTGCACTGATCTTAGGATCCATGTGTGGACAAGTGCCATGCAGGGCTCAGTGGAATTAAGCCTAAGGCCTGTCACTTGTTTGTGTTCAGTTGACTCTGGTGCCACACAGGCGGAGTTTGCAACAAAACAGTCTGGAGGAAAAAGTCTTATTCAATCAGAGGAAGGTAGTTCCAATTCACCACAGTGATCAGCTCACTTCCTAACTCAGCCTGTTGCACCCTTTCAACGGTTATTACTGAAGTCTCTAAGCAAAAATCAAAATGTATTTACTTTAGCTTTTATCACATAACAGAAAAGCCCCAATAATTAGGGTCTGCTTTAAATATCACTGTCAGAAACATCTCTGTGTGGTGTGTCCGTGTTCATCTGATTATCCTGTATGCCACCCAGTGTTCAAAACTGTTCAAGTTTTATCCTGTATGATGCTAGGTGTCCCAGCATGATGACTTATAAACTAAAAAGTTATGTTGGCTTTTACCTGCGCATTCCCCCTCCTTCTTTATGTGCATTAAAAATTTGCCAAAGAAAAAGCAACATTAAAAAAGAGGTCATTCGACTGTTTGCGTTTAAACACACCTACCTCAGGGTTTATAGAGCAAACATTTCAATGCCGAACTTTAATTACTGTTGATATTTCGATCTGCAAATACCCCTTTGTTGCACATCTGGTTAAATGCAAACTGTATTTCAGCGTTTCTGTAGCTGTACTCTGCATAATTGCGATAAAGTTGAATCTGAACAAATCAAATCTGATATTTGAGGTATCCACACAGGTGTATTATAAAAGAAAAGACATGCTGATAATGTGTTAATCTGTTAATCTGTTAAAAGGTGTGCATTAGTTGCTTTGCATGATCTCATTTTGATCTACAAAACCAACAGATATTTATCTGGAGTCAGACTAACATCACTGAAATGAGTGTCACAGCATATACAGCTACAGCATAACCCACGGCTGCAGGCACACGGTGCTGCATCGTTGAGCCTTTTAGGAAATGATCCAGACAATGAATACATGCATGGATTTCAGTGAATGATTCTGGCACTGAAGTTAAGAGTAGGTAACACACATACAAACAATAAAAATGACACAATCGTTTTACAGTAATTTCACATTAAATGTCAAATGTTTTCTGGCATTCATATTTATATCATAAAAAAATAAAATAAAATAAATAAATAACAACTCGAAGAACTTGTCACCATCGTAAATTTCCTGCAAGCTCAAATGCACTTTGCCAAGAGTACTCTGTGAGAATAGACCGTCTAGTACTGCCAAATGAAACAAGATCAATGATTAAGATGAATGAGGGGACACAATATGAGTGGAAATATACAAAGGCTGCCGCCCTTTTTCACATTTTTTTTTTAATTAGACAGAACTATCACCAAAAAATGCCAATACCTTTGAAGTAAGGTTTTAAAAGAGAGGATTAAGTCACGGTATTACGACGTCAGCAAAGATAATGGCACCATAAATGGTTGGGTAGATTTTTGGAATGCATTCCAAAGTGGCTGCTTTTGCTGGATCAAATTTTAATGTCCTCCTCTAAACGGCATTAAGTAAGGGGCCTTGTCTCAAACACCAATACCAACCTTTATTTTAAAATAAATGTTAAATTTAAACAAGTTGTGAGTTGGAGACTGTTAAAATCAAAAATTGACATTAGCAGTCTAGATGATAAGTTGAAACCATTTAGTATATAAATACAGAATAGTTGTTTAGTGGAGGTAGTGAGGGATTGTTAGCTCAATTGACAAGATAAAAGTAGTTTTCATCTAAAAATGGAACCCAATAAGTTGTTTTAATGTATAGTATCAAGCTGAAACAAGAAAGGATCATTAGTTATAACTTTTCGAAGTGAAACAGAGGTTTTCTTCAAGCTGAGTTTACTTGTATTTTTAAGGCAACGGTTAAACTTTTGTTTCTAAGTTTTACCGTTGAAATGAACTGCAGTGTTGACAGGCTTCCCTTTGACAAATTTGACTTGAACTGACCTGTATCTTGCCAAAGAAGGCTTCAAACATTGTGGATATCTTTGTAAACAAAGCCAGAGTTTGGGTGGAAGGGGAACTCCCACTCAAAAGTCCTGCGAACTTACATCTTGGCTTCAGCTCAGAGCCGATGAGTCATAATCCAGACTGTAGGGTCCAATACAATATTAGAATAAACACAGAGAAGATTAAAAGGCTTGGCATGGTCATAAACGCTGTAGCTGATAACATGTTATAGCATGCGAGGGCCGAGGGCGCGGATTTGAAATGAAGATGGAGGTGGTAAAGGGCGTAGGTCTCATGCACTCTCTTGGCAGCCTGCTATGGGAATAATGCTTTGACTCCACATCTCATCCTGTTCATGGGATAAATTACAAGCAAGGTGTGAGAGTGTGGTGTTTATCACAATAAGTAGAAATGACTGTAATGTTTGCTTGGAGATCAAAAGACCTCGCCTTTGTGCATTTGTGTGCAAGCAGGAACAGGCAGATTATTTCTAACCTACCTCATGGCTGGCAGACCTGAGATACCTTTTGGGAGCAATAATCCCGAGCAGTTCAGAGGAGGTTCTGAAAGGTAAAAATAGACAACGCAAGTCCACGGAGAATGCATGTTTTCCCATTCTAGTTAAAGCCATCTGCCATCTGTTTGCAGGTATGTGCCCACCCATTGTAGACATGGGCAGCTTGCCGCCATGTGATCCACCACTGGGTTTAAAAGCTTATGGCCCAGAGAGAAAGGACACAGTATACAATTCCCATCCAAGGACTGCTTGAAGCACGCATCGCACGCATCTCGGTAAGTCTGTGCGCTCTTCTTTCATACTTTTAAGGCGAATCTGAAATTACACCTGAGCTATTATTCCCAATTGCAAGACATTTGGGTTCAGGCTGTAATTACTGTACCCTCTCGAGCTGTTGTAGATGCAGAATCTCTGTTGATACCTCTCTGCTTTGCTAGAATAAGTTCAAGTGCCGCATCCTCAACATGTCAGACGCAGAAGAGGCCACATACGAGTGAGTGATGATTCATTTTTTTGTGGAAAATATGTTAACAGATAGATGCCAGCACAGACTGAATTAACGTTTGGTCTGTTTTTGTTTTTCTATTTTCAGAGAACAACGTAAGTCAGTTTGTCACCGAACCTGCACGCTCTGGACAGATAAGCCTTAATTTGTGACTGCACTGTAGGTTCAGGCAGCTGCATGTTAGAAGAAGTCAGAAAAAAGAAAATACTGATGCTGCAGAGATGCTTCAAATAGTGCCACTGAAGATTTAAAAAACAAAACGCATGTATGCTGGGATTATGTCGCATGAGTGTACATTTAAAATGACTGCTGACAGTGAAGTTCATTCTGACCTCTGCTCTTTACATCTCCACGCGGTGTGAAGTCGAGGAAGATGTTGGTATGTACTTTGACACAAACAACATCTTTGAACACCGTGCTTCTGAATGCATCTGTCCTTTTCTGCCACTTTGCTACCTGCTTCACACACACTTGAGCCTTGCGCTGAAACACTGTAAGATACTTAACACGCTACATCTGCTAAGCTGCCGGCTTCACTGCTGTATTTTTGGCGTGTTGGTGCCACTGCAGAGGCAGCTGCTGTCCTTCAGCTTTTCTGCCAGATTGACCTTTGTCCTCCCAGTCAGTCCTCTCTGTCTGAGACAGGAGATGGTTAACGGTGTGGGGACCTCCCGGTGGACCTGTCCTTTCAGTTCAAATGGAGGGTCGCCATCAAAGAGATAAAAAGTCGTACCTCTATTTCTGTCTGCCTTTGTGGCGCTGTCCACCGCGCTGCTTAGCTGTTCCTGAAACTAAGCAGCACCTGTCCCCCTCCACGCGGAGTACAGTCGCGGTTATTGAGCAATGTAGGTCAGGTCATGTTCTCAATAGAGGACCTCAGGGAAGAAAGCAACAAGAGCACAATACGCACTTTCATTTCCACGCCAGTTAGAGGTTCTCCTAAATGCAGCTTGACTTACCTCCTATGCAGGGGGAACAGGTCGAGTTTCCCTCTGTGGCTGAAGGGACTAGAGGTTTGGTGTCAGTTATTCCTCCACAGAGGCCCAGTGAAGGTTGCAAAGTACACAGCACCTAGAATATTTTGAGAAAAACTGCAAAAACTAGAAGTAGTTGTAAGAAAACATTTAAATTCAGTCACAACCCCGATAGCACCAGTAATCACTGGCCAGGTCACCGCTCCTTAGAATATGAGGACATTTCAACAATACTTGAAGATTGTCAAAAAAAAAACACATACGGGTGGCAGAAATGTCACACCGATTGCTTGCTAACTCTACATGCTTGCTTTGCACAGAAGAGGAGGAGGAGGAGGAGGAGGAGGAAGAGGTAGTAGAGGAGGAGGAGGAGGGAGAGGAGGAGGAAGAGGAGGTGGAAGGTAGTATTGCTTATGCTAATATGTTTGCATGTTACTTATGCACAGATATCTTATTATAACATACTGCTGGCAGCCATGTTGTCTAACCACATACAGCAGATAGACTGCATTGTAAGTTAACCATTTTATGTTTGTTTTACTTATTTCATGCTAAGTTTTCATCGATCAGTGACAAAATACACACAACGCAAAATGCTTTACAGAAGAGAGAGCGTGAATGCTTTGTAATGTAACAGTCCCGCGGTAAATCTTACCTTCAAGCAGGTCATGGTATTCAGCGTTTAAAATAACCGAGAGAGCTGTTGATCCAAGCGTGTTTTCATTTTGGAGGCTGCAGTTTTTAGTACCATTACGAATGGCATTGCGTTGTATTGACACACGTTTTATTTATTTTGACAACTCCGGTTGACTCAGTGGGCTAGGCTGAATGTCAGAAACACTTATGTGTTTGTTTAAGCCGTCAAATGAGTTTAAGCCACTGTCATTTCTGGAATAGCTAACTGTACGGTCTCTTGTTGAGTTGGAAAGAGTAGTTTACAAAGGTAAGTTTAATCCCTGACTAAGAATACAAAATTATGCAACCAAAGGTGTAACTTAAAGATCATCTTTGACTAATATAAAGCATTTTTCTTTTTTTCATTTTGTGCTCAAAACTACCAACTGTAAGCCAAAGCATCTGAAAGAGAACTTTAACTTTCCTCTACTTTAGTTTGGAACCATTTTTCTGACACCTTTTTAATCTTTAAAAGATAAAAGTTGAATACTAACAATGAAATGATGAAACACTGAGAGACAAATCCATTCTTTGTGTCGTGGTTAATGGGGCAGGGACTTGGGACTCTGTGACGATAATCTAAAGCAAAACGTGTGCACACCTCTGCATACCTTTTATGTCCATCAGCACTCACAGCACATGGTCAGCTATGTTTACTCGCTCTAAGGCTACGGTATATGCCTGAGGTCAAACCGGCTCCATCATTATTGACAGCCGTTAAACAACAGGACAGCTTTGTGTGCTGATGAACAGTGACGCCTCATTTATCTGTGTGAAACCTTGTTGAAAGACTTTTTAAAAGGAAATTCCATTGGCTATTTTTGCTGTAGTTGAAACTCAAAAAAACAAAAACAAAAAAAAACATCATTAACATATTACACCCATTTAAAGACAGTTGACTGGTCTGCTGGGAGGAAAGGTTCCTGGTTTTTGGTTAAAGTAAGATAAAACCTAGTTTAATTAAATTTAACTTTGAGTTTTACCTGGAACAGAAATAGCAAATGGAATTTCCTTTAAAAAAGGCTTTCAACAAGGTTTCACGTAAATAAATGAAGCATCACTGGTCATAAGCGCACAAAGCCACACTCATGTTTAAAGGCTGTCAATGATGATGGAGGCAGAAAAACCTCAGGCGCTCTGTGATCCTCCAAGACTGTGATCAATCTCTGCACGTCAGTACTAGCTCTGTGCACCTTTTCCACATCACTCATCTACGACAGCTCACTGACCCTCTCATCTTTCAGCAGATGCTGCAGAGGAAAATGACGGAGGTATGGACATGTTATTCTAAATGTGCTTTTTCATGCAAAAATAATTCTTCTTTTAATAAGATGCCTCGGGTTGTCTGTTTTTTGTTTTTATATATATATAATGAATATGCAGAGGACTCAAAGCCCAAGCAAAAGTAAGAACAGCGTTTCAAACTACTTTTAAGTCAAATAACAGCACAATTCGTTGTGAACAAACAAACTCAAGTACCCGTCTTCCTCAGGTCTGCTTTCATGCCTAACCTGGCACCTCCCAAGATCCCAGACGGAGAGAAAGTGGACTTTGATGTGAGTTCATCTCATGTCTGATCAGAATTACACCTGCAAGCTCTTTTATTTTTTTAATATTTATTTTTTTGTTTTTTTGAGACTTTGGATGACATTTTAGCTCACATTATGATTCCTTCCCATAAAATCAGGACATACATAGGAAACGAATGGAAAAGGACCTGAATGAGCTCCAGACTCTGATCGAGGCTCACTTTGAGAAGCGCAAGAAGGAAGAAGAAGAGCTTCTCAGCCTCACAGATCGCATTGTATGTTCTTCTGCATGTGCAGTGTTGGGTATTTCCAATAAGCGTTGCCTTTAGGGCATCATTTTTGAGACTACAGGAAGAGGTTTGCTCCAAAATTTTCCTTTGTTTTCTATATCAGGAGAAACGCAGATCTGAGAGAGCAGAGCAGATGAAGATCAGAGCTGAGCGAGAAAGAGAAAGGCAGAACAAACTTGCTGTGAGTATTGAAACTTTACAGTGAAAATCACATTTGTGGATCTTCACTGTGAGGCACACGGTTCCTAGAGATGTCTAGAAAGCCCCAACCACAGATACAGTTTAATTACTGGATTTAAAATATTAAATTATGGATTTAACTGATCATTTGAGTGACCAGAGCTGCTGTACTTTTTTTCCCACCAGGAAGAAAAGGCAAGAAAAGAAGAAGAGGAAGCCAAGAAGAAAGCAGACGACGACGCCAGGAAGAAGATGATTCTGTCCAACTTGAGTTTCACGGGATACAAGGTGGTGATCCTGTAAATCATTTAAACCTCACAGTCTGGTAAATGCGCCGTGTACAACATGCTGCACATAATAGGCTAATACATCACCACATGTCCTTTGTTCCCACCCGTAGACACAAACCGGGCCAAAAAGACAAACAGAAAGGG
This sequence comes from Chelon auratus, assembly GCA_030220025.1. Lineage (NCBI taxonomy): Eukaryota > Metazoa > Chordata > Actinopteri > Mugiliformes > Mugilidae > Chelon > Chelon auratus. The sequence continues at coordinate 5,536 of JASGAT010352465.1, read as the reverse complement.
AGAAGAAGAGGAAGATCCTAAACGATCGGCGCAAAGAGCTAAACATTGATCACCTGAAAGAGGACAAACTCAGGTGGGAGCAGAAGAGGATACAGCTCATCATTATCAGTTTCAGTTGAAAGTCCAACCTATTTACCATCTGGACAAATCTAAACTGCCTTAACGTTATCATCTGTACTGATACAGGGAAAAAGCTAACGAACTCTTGGACTGGATGCGCCAGCTAGAGGCAGAGAAATTTGAACTTCAGTACAAGTACACAAAGCAGAAGTACGAGGTAAACTATCCAGATATCACTCTGTCATCAAACAATGGAGACAAACCTTTTGATTGGACAGATACTAGGATGCAGGCCAGAATACAAGTAAGCCATGACGGAGAGAGAGAGATTTATGAGAGCGTTTATGTTTCCTTCGTACAATATGTGACGAGCCGTTTCTCACTAAGTGGAACTGTGCCAAAGATCTACAAGAGATAAAGTAAAGAAGTTTAAAAATTAATAGCTTCCACCGGAGAGCAGAGACAGGTAACCAAGTGAGACGATTCAGTTCAAGTTGTAATGTTTAAATCTAATTACAGACCTTTTTTAGCTTTATTTACGACTCACATGGAATCAAAATAAGAGAGTTGAAGGTTGAGATGAGGTTACAGCTAGTTGAAGTGTAATGTAATGGAACAAGTTTAGCAGGTATTCTTTTTTATTTTTTTTATCCAACATGATTGTGGTGATATAATTGCCTGTTGTATAGGACGGATGTCTTTTTTTTTTTTTTCCCCACACCAAACATTTCATCTTATCACAACAGGAAAAGCACAGGTCTGTTGATAACGACTGTATTCCAGTGAAGGGAGTTTATACTCTCATGCATCCTGGTCCACGGCCATCTCAGCCAGCACTTAGTGGACCTGTGACATCATAAAACACCATGTTACCAAACTGAAGAGTTGTAAATGCAGATAAAGTCAGTTTTAGCTAAGGTTAACTGTGGCCATCTGACGTGCTAGTTTCGACCAAGCACAAACACTGCTTCAGTGCAGTCCAGTGAATGCAGTTTGCAAAGTTTACGTGCACTTTTCCGGACAAATTGGACATTTTTAATTATTTTCCTAACTACTGAAACTAATGCCAAAATCACACATTTTTGTTGTTAACTAAAGCTAACATTTTAAACTCCTCTTTGCACAGGTCACCGTGCTCAGAAATCGGGTCAGTGATCATCAGAAAATGTAAGTGTATTCTATTGTGGTCGCTTTCCACCATGAAAACACTGAGGTACTGCTTCCATATGTGTAAATTAATACAAAATCTTAGAAAACAGACTTCACCATGATGGGTAGAACCAAAAAACTATGACAAAGTAAGAAAAGACAAAAAAGGGAACACTCAAGGATGCAATAATCAGTGAATCCCTGCTTAGATTATTAAGTCTGCCTTCATGTCACCATTTGCCCAGTGATCTCATCAAGCTTCCACCTCCTCCTGCTTCAGTTTCATCTTTTCTAACATTTCACACTACACTGGCTTCCATTAGTTTGAAGCGGTTTGTGCCCACTGCACTACAGCAGGGCCACCGTTTCCGGCCAGACAGGACTGGGCAAAAACAAAGGGTGAGCAGGCGAGAGGTGTTTTAAAAAAGGTCAGGCTCAATGACACACATTAGGTGACCTGAGCCTCGAAGGGGAGACAGGCTGTGATGGGGCTCCAACAGCTGAGAGATCTCGTGACCTATCGTCTGGATTAATGCGGCTCACAATAAAAGTGTGACCGGCCCCCGCTGCCATCCAAATCACGTAAATCTTTCTGGCTCACCACATGTAGGTACTAACGACCGCGCTCTGAACAAAACATTGAACGTTTGTTCTTTTTCATAATACTGAACCGAGTTTGCAAACCAAGAACAAAGCCACAAGTCTAGCAAGTCAAGTTAGTCCTTTGTTAAATTGAGCGGACACAAATACATCAACTGTTCTACCTAATATTGGACAGTTTGTTTTTATAGGTAAAGCTGCAGAGTTTAAAAACCCGTGTAGCAACAGTAGATAAAGATAGTCAACTCTTTGTTTGCAAATCCCCTTACAACAGAAGACAGCTATGGAAAGCATTCAGTAAATCCAGTATATGAGGCCTGCAGCCGCTTTCCCCGGGGATCGGATTCCTGGTAGGAGTTCTTTATGTATAAAACACTAAAACATAATATCCCTTGCTTTTTTTCCCTATTAATAATTCAATAAGTAAATCAAAATAAATAAATTCCTCGTGAAAGTAAAAGTGTTTTTAACCCATTCATGCCTTGAAAATGACAGATAATGTTATTTTAAAACAGGAAAAACTAATGTTTTCTGCAAGTGGATGCTGCCTCAAGGACGAAAGCGATAAAAAGTTGAACCAAGGGAGCCTCGGGACTCCTTCTCTATCAGATTCTGGTCTGCAGTTGTTCATTTCAAATTAAGGAAAACATCTGATGACCGAGGTTCTGGACAATGAACATAAATTGCTTAAACAACAACATCTTATTAAGATTAAATCCAAATGTTAATAGTCAACAATTTCCTACAAAAGAGTCAGCTAGCAGTACAGACGAGCACCAACCAGACAAGAAAGATGTCCGGCTGACTGTGAATCTTCACAGGCGTGCTGGCTGATGATGATAAACCCCTGCTGACTTTTTGATTTTGTTTTCAGTTCAAAGGGCACCAGGAGCAAGCGAGGCCTGAGGAAGTAACATCTGACATCAGCTGGAGGAAAACATCCAGGCATCCATGAATTATTGACAATAACATAAACTGCATAATAATGCCTTCTCAGTACTGAGTAACCACTGAGAACAAAGGTTAAATACTGAAATGTAGCACAATCTGCTCTTAAAAATATCCTTGGTGGAAGGAGATGGATAGAAATGGTAGATGGTAGAAAGGCAGGATCTTGCTCCATGTATATTCAATCTTGTTTAACCTGAGAGGACAATAATTCAGAATTAAACACTAAATTTCTGTCTGATTACTGGTTTATTAATTTGTTCTTGTGTGCACTTGAGATTGGACTGAATAAAAAAAAAAAGAAGAAAAAATTAAATGGTGTGTTTTTCCTGGCTGTGATGTCTTTAGGCCAGCTTGTGTTTTCCAAATTGGAGCTTGTGTAGTAGAGATTCTGAGTGGCAGATATGGCTTGGTTTAACCCGGCTGGAATCTGGTCTTCTTTCGGACTTTTTACATTACATATCCATGTAGGCTTGATTTGTGCCCGCGGTATTACCAGTCTTCGAGAAACGATCACATACGAGCACATAAATCTATGAAGTGACTATGACAAATGATCAGAAGCAAATCTTACCTCTCTGGATTACGTGGTCTGAGGTGCGGAGGACCGAAATCCATATCTGGTTAACAATTACATAATTCAGTGACAACAGCTGCCATGCCTGGTTCTAATAGCTCCTTCCGAGGTGTCAGAGGATAACTCATTCGGGTGGAGTAAGCAGAATTTGGAAAACGTCCTGGAGCATATCAAATTCCGCTGCTAAAACCTAGAGGGGTGTGACGAGACGTGAGCAAAAAGCACCGGTGACTCCACTAGCGATTAAACCAAACATCTGGATGTTGTGATTTGCCACCAGTCGAGTAGATTTCTCTCTGCTTTATTGCCAGTATTTCAAGAAAATGTACATCATGAGAAAATACGGATACACCACCAACAGTTGCATGTTCATTCTACGTAATCAAAATCCATTTTTACAATTACAAAACAAAACTGAAATTTCAGTGCAAAATAAAATCCTCAACATAAGCTCTATTTTTCCCAGACTGATTGCAGGTACAAAAAAAATGTTCATTAAAAGACATTCAACATTCAAAAAGAGAGAAAAAAAAGCACTTTGTTGCTTTTGTGCGTGCACATCTGAAACTTCATCTTTAAAGAATTAATTTACAGCACATTCAAGGCTATGTAATGATTAGGTGATGGTTGCCACGCTATCTAGAGGTTATGAAATCATTTCTGAAAAAGCTCTGTGAAATGAGAAAGATTGCTGCTCGGCCTCAGTGTGTTTGGGTCCTGCTGATGTGCGGAGATGTTGCAGGCAAGTTACTTCAGTAAAATTGCTGTCAGCCGTCCAATAAAGGTGTCACGCTAATTGACAACTTGTACCGATCTGTGTGCCGCCATGGTGGTGTCGTTCACAAATGAGGACTTAGTCATCCCTTGCTGCGGGACAAACAGTGAAGCATAAATCAGTGTTCCGCCTCCATAATTGCACGTAACTCACAGTAACAGACACAAACACAGGCTGTGCTGGTGGCGCATTCTTGACATTTTGAGTTAAAATGCGCACGCTTGTCCTCGAAAGTGTTCGAATGCATCGTGCCGTTGTGCAGTTGCACGCGTGCGAATCCTGCGAGGGGCTACTCAAACCTGAGCTGTTAGATTCCTCAGCCGTACCAGGTTAGAGCCTTTTACCAGGCATTTCCCGACAACGCAGCCTAATCCTTTCTCCCTCTGTTTCTCACAAATGCCTGAGAGAGGTGTGGACTACTGAGTCTGAGGCATCAAGAAGACACACCCAAGCCCTGACAGATCTTGGCACCCAGCTTTAGGCTAGCTTCAACTCACCTTTTTCAGGAAGCTTTGCAAGTCTTTGTCTGACCAGAGCTTGTAGAGAAGCAGGGATGCAGCTTTGCTCGATTTGGGAAAATATCTAAAAAAAATTTCAATAATCAGTTAAATTAAACATAGATACTGTATAACATATATCGAATAAGCTTGTCTGTACATAACCTTACATGTTTTGGCTGAGATCAGTCAGCGATTTTATCAGGTTGTTGTTTAACAAGTTCTTGTTCATCTCCGGTTTGCTCATGAGCAGGGTGCCTGCAGTCCGGCAGGCAACGGCAAGGGTGTCATCAGACTCATTACCTTCTGAGGTGCCTTTGGTGAGGAGTCCCATCAGCTCTGGGAGCGCTTTACGAACTTCAGTAATAACGGAAACAAAACCAAGGTACTATTACACACAAGCAAACACTCATAAAACTCCAATCAGTTAATACTTTTTATATGATCTTATTATGTTTAGGTCATAAACATATGATATAAGAATAATTCAGCCTCATTCTCACCAATGGCACTGTGCAGGTTTGGGTTCTTGGTCAAATTTCCTACCAAACTCACGGCATTCCTCTGCAAGTTGACTTTGTTTGACTTCAAAAGGGGAGTTATAACATCCAGGCCATTCAGTTTCTGCACAATGGTCTGGCTCATTACATCAGAGACCTGTGAACCCAGAGAACAAAGATCAGTTCCTAATCTGAGGAAAAAACATGCTCCGCGTACAGACCGTATGCAGAGAGAAAAAAAAAAAAGTGATTATATTGCCTGTTTTTAGGGTGACCAGATCCCAATTCGCCAGACGTGGGACAAAGACTACGTTTGTGTGGGACAATGTGGGACAATGTGGGACAATGTGAGATAATGCATCAAGGTAGTCTAAAAGAACTATGAGAAAAAATAAACATTTCTATTCTGCCCCTTTGCTTATGGCATTAC
>JASGAT010352463.1:43553-88185 GCA_030220025.1 Chelon auratus | reverse complement strand
ATGAGTGGTGAAACGTCTTCTGAAAAACTCTACAAGTCCAGTTGCCTTTTTTGAACCTTTGTTGGATATACCATGACCTGGATGACTGAGAACCTTCACAGACAATTAACATCATAGCATGACAGTAGTTTCAGCATGAAGAGTGAATCAAGACTGAGCTTTAGTTGACTTTAGATCGCAAACGTAATAACTAATGTAATGGATGAGATGGTGTTGACCTAAAAATATACACTGGCAAAATCTGGCATATTATCTATACATTTTAACTTAACTAGTCACGTCAATATGCCAGTGCAGTCATTTCCTCTGTCTTCCGCTATTTCAGTTTGTATTTTCTATCGTGTTAAAACAATTTTAGTGAAATAAAAATAAAAGCTGGACGGAACAGTGGAGTGGTGGTTAGCACTGATGCCTCACAGCAAGACGGTTCTGGCTTTGAATCCATGTCCTGACTGGGCCTTTCTGTGTGGAGTTTGCATGTTCTCCCTGTGTCTGCGTGGGTTCTCTTCAGGTACTCCGACTTCCTCCCACCATCCTAACGTCCTCATTAGGTTAAGTGATGATTCTAAATTGGCCGTAGGTGTAGGAATGTGAATGGTTGCGATAGACTGTCCAGGGTGTACCCTGCCTCTCGCCCAATGACAGCTGGGATAGGCTGTAAGCTGTGTGATGTGAAAGATATATGCATGAAATCATTGCATAACAGCATCACATCACATACATTTTAAAATGTTTGACCATCAAATAACAAAAGAAAAAAATATATGTCTTCATTTCTTATCAAAGGAGCAACATTTGAAATAGGTTTGGGTTGTTTACTTTGTTCCTAGTTAAACTCTTGCTTCATGAAACACGTGCTTTGAGAAGTCCTGTTGGAACACTGGAAGACTCTCACGTAAAAACAGACACCGCCAGACACTAAGCCCACCCAATCTGAAGAAGATGTGAGATGTTCAGAAATATTGTTCATTCATTCATTCATTCATCTTCTGCAACCGTTTGTCCAGTGAAGGGTCGCGCGGCGGCTGGAGGCTATCTCAGCTGTCATGCATTTGAGGCAGTATTTTGCAATGTGTGTATACTTGTTGATATTACAAGGACAATGAAAATACAGTTTATCGGTCAACATTAAGAGACACACACACAGACGGCAGGCATGCAGACCCAGCAGATTGCTTGTGTAGTTATTACGTTGTTGCATAACTAAAGCCCTGTGATCCCCACGCACAAATACATACACACACTGTCTGTGTTTCTTTTTCCTATTTTTTTTTTCAGTTATTCATGCTTGACATTGTTTTGCCTCAGACTGTTTTTGCTCTCTGTCTCCCTCACATACTCTTTTCATTGTCTCTTTTCTTATATTGTCATTTATCTCTCTATCGTGTGAATTCTCTCCACTGTGGCCTTTGTCTCAGGCCTGTGGACTGAACAGATCAGTGTACTCTGGATATGTGCCTAAAACTATGGATTTCTATTGTGCACAAATATGTTTGTATCACTGAGCTGTTGACGTGAGCCACATAAATTGAACGTGAGTGAGACTAGGGGTGAATCTAAGGCACCTCGCAATTCGATTCGATTATGAGTGCTACGATGTGATTATTCAAAGATTATTGCGATTATCACCATTATCACAATTATCACGATTTTCGTTGCATCTTTTTTCCCCATTCAGGATTTCTATTTTTCTCACTCTGTGGCTACTTCATACTTTTAAACACGGTATTTGTCAGTATCCATTAATTAAAGCAACTAAACTAATTTATCTCCATTATCTTTTATTTAGGTAAAACCACCAAATGATCCAACATATTTTCCACCTTGAAACCAACAGGAAAATAGTGTGCCTTTAGCAGTGGCCTTTATGACAAAAAGCTGCTCTTATTCACAACAAATAAAGATTGCCAGTTACCTTCCTTTTGTGCAAAACATTTGCTGTATCAAAAGCAATACTTTTCAAAAAATAGAATTCTCTATTAACAGTACAAAAAGACTAAGGCAATCAGCCATTCATTCACTTACGCACAATATGCAGGGAAACAAAACGAAACGACTAATAACCGCTGCTCGTGCATCCCTCGTGCATCTCGGCTTAACCGAGAGTCAGCAGAGAGTCATACTTTACACCAAGCTGCACTACACTGCAGTCTGTTCTGTCCACTACAGAGCCCTTTGCTTTTCTCTTGACCATGGTCATGGTGGCAAGTTTATATGTACTGAAGTAACTGCTTTGTGGTCCATCTAATATTTGTCTGACTGACTGTCTTTCCCAAGCTTAAATTTGAGCAGTTAGCTGAAATAGTTTTTGGTCATGGAGTATAATGGCCATTTTCCTTCTATTACATGATTAATGGAAGGACTACAGTGTAATCAAGAAGCCCATTTGAGACCTATTTCTCAACATTGCCTCATCTTTAACTAAGAGGTACTGTATGTATCAAACCAAAATAGAGAGGGAGAAGTGAAATGGTAGCTATGTCTGGACTCTGCTAGTTTATCACCTTGTTGTAGCAAGATGGTATTCTGTCAGGTTGCCATACAGCGTGCCAGGCTGAGTTTCTCTGTCCGTTAATTTTTAGCAGCACCATCATCTTTTGCGCATCTGTTCTTGTTTGCTTGGTGCCTAGTTTTGTGTCTCTAAATTGAGCAAAGACAAAAATGGTACATAATGAATGAACAGACGGCACTCACATGCACTGAGCAACATGGCACCTCAGATTTGGGTTTAGGGAGAGGCCTCCTACCTTTGCTCAAGGGCCACCATGATACTTGAAAGTGGAAAGCTAAAAGTATACAAATGGTTTCATGCTGGAAATAGCAACCTTTCATGATGCAGTTCATTTGTTTGTTCAACATAAAGCTGAATTCAAATGGTAATATTCCAGGGATCGAACTGCTAACCCTTTGGTTCGTGGACAACCTGCTCTCCTTAGTGAGCCACAGCTGAAGATGACACAGATTTCCAATTAAGTTGGAGAGACCATTCTAGACCATGTGTCTTACTGTGGTAAGGCCCATCTCCAGGAAGAAGAAAATAATCGCTGGATGTGGAGTACCCACTGCAAGTGCCCTCATCTACGCTGTGGTGTGCTGGGGAGGCAGCACTAAGTAGAACGGCACTTCGCGGCTACATACATAAGGCGGGCTCTGTAGTAGGGGCAGAGCTGGAGTCCCTGACATCAGTGGCAGAGGCAAGGACCTTGAACAAACTCTAGTCCAGTCCACCACCCTCTACACAACACCATAGACAGGCAGAGAAGCTCATTCAGTGAGAGGCTGCTGTCTCTGTCCTGCTCCATGGACAGGTTGAGGAGGTTGTTTGTCCCTCAGGCCATGAGTCTATACAGTGTCTCCCCATGAGGAATCAACTGGACTTCGGTCATTGCTGTCAGTGCTGTATATTTTTTGCACAGCATTATATATTCATAGTATTATATAACTTAAATGTCTTTCCCCTACTCTCATGAAAAAATAAATAAAAAAATCACTACTAGGTGTATATTGTTTACAGAGAAAAAATAATGTACAAACATATTTTGCATATCTGTCACTGATCTAGTTTCCTCTCATTTTGTTTTACTCACATGGGAGGAAGTGCTCGCACCTCCCCATTTACTTCTCTGTATGTGTGTTTGTGTGGAGGAAATGAGTCTTCAGTAGGTTTCCTGTCTGCCAAGGGAGTGATGAGGTGTTTTGTGAAAAAGGATTTGCTTCTTATTGCTGCAAAAAGAGTCATTTTTTTCTATCTGCTCTGTCCATTGCTCTTTCTCTCACAGTCTCATGCAGCAGAGATTTAAATGTTGCAATGGACATTGTACACTGTGTTTCTTCTGTGTATTTAAGGTCCACTTTGTGCACAGTTCTTTACACATTGATTAATTTGTTGCATTGCCAGCAAATACTTTTTCCTTCCTTAAATAAATGGATGCCAAGTACAATCATTTGGTAATTATTAGGCGAAATGCAACGAAGTTGCAGGATCCCTTTTGATTTTGTTGCGATTTGTATTCTTCTTCGCCTTGTGTTCCTTCTGCTTAGCTAAAAGTGTCTGCCCAGGACAAACTGCAAGGGCAAAAGTCATCAAACCTGGTAACTTAGTAGAAGTCTTGGCATTTCACTTTGTCAAGGTGTCAATACACATCCCTACAGCTAGGTGGCGCTATAATAAGGCAGTTTGCATTTTGGCTCATATCTTGAGAACCGTGTGCCCTAGAAACAAAATTCTTTCTCAGCCTGCCATTTTTTTCCCACCATTTTAAAAAAATTGCACCTCAAAGCAGAATCAACTCCTCCTAGCCCGTTCATCCAATTCTCACCAAACTTGGCATGTATCATTTATGGACAAAGATAATGAAAAGTTCTGAAAAGACCTTTAGCAGGGTTATTGATTACAAAGTTAATTCATTTTTATGGCGTGGTGCAGTATAACTGTAACTCCAAAGCTAATATTTTGTGAAGTATTTAATCAAACTTCTGATCATTGATAAAAATATGATTCTGATTCTGACATTTGACAATAATAATCTGTGGATGACTCCACAAGCCCACCAAGTTACGGTCAATAAGTGCAATACGGTCTATAGAGGGCGCTACTGGTGACTTTTGCCTCTGCGCCCCGCTTGGGGACGACTTTGCCACAGCATGGACCCCTTTATGATCGCTTGGGATCATCTAGTTACAATTGAGACATTATTATGTTTTCCTTTTACAAGAAAAATCAGCCATTATTTTTGGTTTCTTTGGGTTACATTGATAAGATGGACATTATGGGATAGGTCCGCGTTTCCTCATCTTGATTACAAGGAATGAACATTCTTTTTTTTTTGTAGCATAATTCTTCATTTTCTACAGACTGTTTTATTTACATCGCACTTCGAATATTTATCGTCCTGGAATAGATGAGAGGGTGGTGCAATCGCAACCTGGAGCATTGTTTACTGCTAACTGATACCCAATGTGTCTGTGCAAGAGTGTGCACCAAGAAGAAAAACTGTCGTAAACTGTGCAGTAAACAGACGCCTCTGTCTGTTAACCACCAGACAGGCTATTGTCTTGTTTATCATTATATAACCAAGCAGTTTGCTTGATGTGTCTATGGAAGAGTGTGCACCCAATAGTGCTACTGTGCATCTAACAGAGGTGTCTGACTCCTCCATAAGTGAGATAGATCAAACTGAGCACGCTGTTCATGTACAGAACACTGTTTTATGATCCCCAGAACAACAATCAAGCCTTTTCTTTGCTTTGTTTCAGTTGCCCTGTGAACACAAACTGCACCAAGATTATATGCAGCATTGTAACCATCAGTATCAGTCGCCCCCGAATTTGAATGAAATATAGATGTGAAAACACGCTATAATACTGTAAAAATGTATGTTGACACATTATCTGTATGGAAGAAGTAATGTCAGTACTTCCACGCTTCTCTTCAGGAATGGTGCATTCACACTACAAGCAACAATTCCTTGTGCAGCTGTCTCGTTTTGAAACAGCCGCAGTACTTTTTGTGGAGAAACCTGTATTTTAACTGAAGTTGCCTGTGGGTTTTTCTTTGCTTCCTCATCAAATTTCCTTTCAATTGTGCCTCAAAAATTTAATGGTCTACGTGAGTTCTTCTTGATGTCAGGTAATAAACAACATCCTCATCAGAGATCCAAACGCCTAATAATATCCAAGTCTTTTTAAAGAGTGACGCCTTTATCCTTCTCACCAGAAATGTGGGTTTTTATTTTGGGCTTTCGTCTCTATCCAGCCTTGCAAACATTGTCTAGCTGGTTTTTGTATGAGGATGATGCACCACACTGATGATAGGCTGTTGGCCAGTATTGGACCATCAGTGATCGTCTGTGTCCCTAGTTGATAGAGCTTGTCGAATTGGCGGTGCAGAACGAGAGAGATCACCTTGATTGGCTGCTCAGTTCCTAAACCCGATATCTGCTCCTTTTATGCAAGGAGAAATACGATAAGCACTGCCAAAGTCCTAGCAGGCTACTGGTGTGAATGTCTCTGTACAAACAATCAGAAACGGACTTCATGAAGTTCGTCTGAGGGCCTGACATCCTCAAGTGGCCCTGTGTTCACTGCCTGGCACCATGGAGCTTGATTGTTTTTTGCCGTAGAACACCCGAATTGGCAGGTCCGCCATCGGCGGACAGATGAGAGCAGGTTCACCCTGAGCACATGTGACAAAAGTGAAAGGCTCTGGAGAAGCAGTGGAGAACGTTATGCTGCCTGTAACATTGTTTAGCATGACCGGTTTGGTGGTGGGTCAGTGAAAGTCTGGGGAGGCAGTCTGACTGTCATTAGGTATCAGGATGAAATCCTTGGACCTATTGTCTGACCCCACACTGGTGCAGTGGATCCTGGGTTCCTCCTCCTGTGTGGCGAGAGTATGCAGGCAGTTCTTGGAGGATGAAGGAATTAATACCATTGACCAGCCCCCACGCTCACCTGACCTAAATCCAAGCTACAAGCTCAGTGATATCCTGGTCCAGATCTGGGAGGAGATACCCGCAACATGGTCAGGCATGCATACAAACACATGAGTGTCATACAAACTGCTGAGTACCATTTTGACTAGCCTGCTGCATGATTTTTTCACATAGGGGTTTTTGTGGTGTCCTTATCATCTGTTCTTGTGAATAAAATCTGTGCTTGATGGTGTAGGACCAGACTACTCAATTGGCGGCCCCCGGGCCGGGCCCAGCCCCTGAGGAATTTTGTACCGGCCCTTACAGTGTCGTGTAGTTATTTCATATGGATAGTCTAATACAGCGCATGACTATGGCTAATTGTACATTCTTTTTAATTCATTGACAGCGGGAATCCTGCTCATCTCATTAGTTGATCGAGGTACTGTTGTTTGCGAAGAAGATACCGAAAGACAACAAAGCAAACAACTTTTACTCACACTTTCTGATTGAGCTTTTCTTATTGTTTTATATTTATACAGTTTTATGTTAAGCAGGACAGGTTTCTGTTAATTTTGTTATTTTGTATTATAAATTGTTGAATAATAATTTGTTTTGCATGTGCTCATATCATTCAAAAATATGAATCTAATTCAATTCAGGTTCAAGTCAAATAGTTCATTGGGTCGGCTGGCCCTGCCAATGAGGTGTCCCTTATTTATTTTTCAGGGAGTTGACAACCCTTTGTGCATATGTTGTTCTGCATTTACAAAATTGAATACACTGACTCCTTTGGTATGTTCTCATAATTTCTTTATTTGTTACCGTGATTACGTTTATTCTCTGGCCCCTTAGTTTGCCTCAGTTTCATGGCCCCAATTCCCAATTAATTGAATAGCCCTGGTGTAGGATGACCCCCAGGTCAGTGACCCTACTGAGGACCTTCACAGACATAACGACAGACTACTGCAGCCTGCTGTTATGGAGAATTACTTATACTCGAGCATGCGCAGAACATACACACTAGTTAATTGTTGGCTGTAGTCTTTGTAATGGGTTCAAGTTGGTGGTTCTTTACATGTTAGGTCGGTGTGTCCAGCCTTGTAAATAAAGCTGTTGCGTCAGTGTAGAACATCCTGGAAATGTTTCTTGTAAGCACAATACAAACACAACAGTATGCAAAATAGCTGAACATGCTCATACATTAGGTTCATTAATTAACTGCATTAAGTTGTTAAAAAAAAATTGTTAAAAAAACAAATGAGACGCATATTCACAATGTGCTGTATTAGTGCTGCATACCCGTCATCTGAGCATTGCGGAGAAGAATTTATTCACAACGAAGTGGCTCAGATTGATTGTAGGACTATCCAGTTGTTATCCAGTTATCCAGATATGTTTTCTCTGTATCTGTTGAAACAGTCCCCAAAAGGAAATCCAAATGGCGTGTTACCAGATTCATATTCTGATAAAAACAACCTGGCCACTCCAGACTAGAGGAATGTTGGTCTGTGTATAACAGTATTGTCAAAACACATTTCCTGCTAAATGTGATTTTAACAACCAGACCACACACACACACACACATACTCTCCACACTTGCAACGTGTCCTAGATGACACATCTTTTTATGCACACACACACACACACACACACACACACACACACACACACACACTACGACATGTGTGAGCCATTACATGATGTTGGATGTGAAATAACATTCTGATACAACCTAGGTGTTTATGAATTTCAAATGAAACTAAAATATTCTAAGCGAATATTTATTTATTTGAGAGAATGTGTCATTTGTACATTTAGTAATTATAATCAGTTGAACTGAATGAAAATTTTGTTTTGCAAAATGATTAAATGTTAATAAAACTGCACGAAATACAAGTTGACTTACCTAAGAACATACAAGAAATAGAGGCAATTGTTGATGAATTCCTTGACAGTTCTTAAACTGTGCGTACTGACAATTTAGGATCAATCAGGCCGTACGCACTCTTCATGCATGCATTGCTTCTTATTTACATTTAGACTTGTGTTCATTTTTACATCTGTTTGCTGCTCTGCTGCTTTCAGTACTCACATATACTTTATTTTAATACCAAATTGTTACTATAGCTGTTTGCATTCACATGTTTCTGTTTCTGTTGTTATGCAACAATATGAGAAAATATCCCCTGAAATGTTGCCCTTTGAGACTACATTATTAACCGGTCCAAGATGTTTTGAAACTATTGCTCTGTAATGCCAAATTTAGATTTTTTTTTTTTTATTATTATTTTTTTATGAAAATGTCCCTCTATTATTTTATTTCCTCAAGCTTGTGTCCTCAAAGGTCTCAGATTTTGTTCCTGGAAGCTGCTGGAGCCACTCACCCAGTTTGGTGGTCACTTAAGTGTTCATATTGATCTTCTATTTAGCTGTTCCTGTGCTGCTATGATTATTGCTAATGTGGTGTATTTCAGTCCAGCCTTTTTCAGCCATTTTTTGATATCAGCCATTTCTACATCAGAGGGTGCCATCCTCCTAATGTGCTCAAGGATCACTGAGCTACCATTGGATTATTTGTGAAGTAGCATTCCAACAGTAATCTCTGGGTCTGTCCATAAAATTTCTAGTTGTTGTTCCAGTAGCCCACTTCTCATCATACTCACCAGGTTAATCCAGACAAAGTCCAACCAATGTGACTCATGTTTCTAGCTGTCTCTAGCTGTCATCATTGTTAGTAATGAAGTAGGCATGATTTATTTTATTGTAGATTAGACAGAACATAACACAATTTAAACAATGACTTCAGTCATAGAGATGGTGCTAACCTCAACAGAACGCATCACATTGAATACAGGTGTACCTGAGTTTATAGAAATTCCACAAAGCACATAGATTTCACAAAGGTTTTTAGTAAGGATGGTGCCAGGCAGCCTCTCCATTAGGAGAAAGTGTGCCAGATGTTTCTTTTTACCTCTTCAGAAAGAATCTGATTGACTTGTTACCTAGTGAGTCAAATGTTCTTTCAAACACAGTCGGCCAGCACACTGTGTCTCTAACATCCTCCCTCGAAGAGCTGCGTAGGTTTCCTGCATGCATTGCATCTTGGTACATGTAGGCACCACAAAAACGTCTGTGCCAGTTTAATAATTCAGAAAACTCTGTCAATGTAGTAGGAGCAGGGCATTTATTACATCAGTATATCCTCGTAAAATGCAGTGAATTTACGCTTTACATCTTATTCTTTACTGTTATGTTGTCTTAACACAGATATATAGGCAAAAGTGTTTGGAAAATGTGTGTAAAGAAATGAAATGAGCTGAATTTTGCAGTGCAGAAGGAGGAGGCAGTAGTTGAGTAGCAGGGAGACAGGACACAGAGAGAGTTGTAAGGAAGGGAGCAAGAGTGTGTCATGCACACACACGGGGGAGGGGGTGTTTGTGTGTAGGCTGGCCCTGCCTCCATTCCTCCCACACTCACTCCCTCTTGCGTCAGCAGCAGTTAAAATGTCGGCTGTGTAGCTCGTGCTCCGCTCTGTTTTCTCTCCCTCTCAGGCATCTATAATTTCTTACCATAAGAGGAAACCACACTCTTGCTCTTGTGCTTTCTCTTCCTTTTTTGCTCTTGTCATCCTGTCTTCTTTCTTCCTGTTTCTCCCCTGGTTGCCAGATCAAAGCTAGTTTCCTACAACGCTATTGCTCCTTGTCGTTGTTTGGAGACGGAGGAGAGAGGTAATGTTACAGTGTTATGTCCTCTGCTCTTGCTCATTATTTGTTTCAGAAATGTTGCTGCTTTTCATTTTAAACAAAATTAATGGAACTAGTTAGAATGGATTGCAGCAACATCTGCCTGAAAACTGTGGACATTATTCAGACTAGAATATATGGTTATTTTAATCAATTGTAGATGTCGACATGTAAAGTATATGTGTGTTTGGTGGAGAGCTGCTTCTTCTACAGAAATCATGTATTCAGTACCAAGTTACAAATGGATCTTTGTTTATCATTTTTCCTAAACTCAGATTTAATTCTTGCTATATGGGTTTCTTTTCCCCAAATGTATTTTTGTTACACCAGTAATACCATGATGCTATGCTGCAGAATTGTGTGGAATCACTAGCCTGTGTGATAGTGTTTTTCATGTGTCTCAGAACATCTTGCATCTGCAGAGTGATTCATAATCATGTGTTTCTCTGATAGTCTTGGCTTTGATTATGGGTGCACCCATGAGCAGTGATTGCTGATTGTGGCAAGCGATTTTAAACCCCTGTGTCTGTGTTGCCTGTGTGGTCTTTATCAGTTTATTCTTTAAATAAATACTAGTAGTCTGACAGAAGAAACTAAAAACAGTCTCCTTATTGTCTTATGACCTGCACCTGCAAATTGCTTGCTATTTAATCTTCAAGGGACGACTGGGTCCATTTAAAGACATGTTCATCTGTGATCAGCATACAGAGCATGCAAGGAGCCAGTTAGTGATACTTTCTCTTTGGGACTAGGACACCACAGAGCAGATGATTGAAGCACTGAACATGACAGACTGATGGGCAATTTCATGCCTGAAGTTCCGCAAACAAGTAATGAATTATTTGTAAGACAAATCGTCAGATTAAT
Source organism: Chelon auratus (assembly GCA_030220025.1). Classification (NCBI taxonomy): domain Eukaryota; kingdom Metazoa; phylum Chordata; class Actinopteri; order Mugiliformes; family Mugilidae; genus Chelon; species Chelon auratus. The sequence goes on along the minus strand of JASGAT010352463.1, from coordinate 77,159 downwards.
TGATACTGAAATTATTTGTTAGTTGCGGCTGCACATCAAATGTCTAATGAGCAATAGGGTGGTTGTGTCGACTGACAACAATCTTGACACTTGTGACTATGTTGATGCGTTTGTCCATGTCAAGGTGGCTGGTTTTCACATACATGTTGCACTCTAGTCTAAGAGTTGACAGAAAAAGGCCCGTTATCAAAACAAAGCTGCATGATGTGTCTGATGAATAAGCTTGCTGTATAGGTAGCCTCTGTGACAGCCACAAAAATAAAGTTAAATAATATCATAATTAATAGTTTCCACTCAGCTCTCATGCTTTCAAAACACTTGTACGGATCCTGCTGTTGCATGAATTCTGCAGATTGGCTTATGTAACAAACTCAGAGCAAAGAACCCCTCAACCAACAGCCTAAACGTCATTGTTAGGGATCTCATGAGGCTGTGTCTGCTAGAACAGAAGAAATGTTGTCATATAGCAAGATAAATGAGTCAAACCAAGGGATGGCAGCAGTCTAGAAAAGGCAAACAAACTGTATCTCTCATTTCTCAAAGATCCTCCCACTTGATGAATATATATAGACAAGTTGGTGTGGGGAGTCAAAAAGACAACAGAATTGTTAGCCTCTGATCGATTTCTATAAATAGTGCTCTTTTTCCCACGTCTCAGTTTAATTCTGAACAACGTTGTGCCAGTGTTGTGATGAAACTGAAATCTTAAGGGACTTCTAGTTGTGTCTCAGTCAGATATGTTCACATCAACTCTTCTACCAAATCCAGTACGTTAGCATAATTACATCACGTGGGAAATGTGGATTTTAAGGAATCAGGATTTCTGTATTAGGGTGTTCCACCTGCACCAGTTTTATTTGAATATTTTGAACACCTGTTTTATTTGAACAAGAGCCCCATTTGGGGCCCCTGAGCTGACAGGCTGATTGACAAATATCACTCTGTCTTTGTCTCTCTGCCCTCCATCGGCTAATAGTTCCCTGGATGACAAAGATGTGATGTCAATTGATAAGTGTTGCAGAATATAAAGAAGATGAAGAGAAATGATGGAGCTCATGTGTCACCAAGCAATCTAGAGAGGCTTCCTTAGGCACACACACGCAGAGAGCAGCATACAATGTGCTGTGTTCATGGAGACTGATCTGCTTTCCCAGAATGCCATTGTCCCATGTATGTCATCTTCAGATGTAATTGCTTCCTGGGGAAATTGTGTGTATATTTAAATATGCTTTGTTTTTATACATTTGCCACTCTGTAGAGACATTGGTGGGGATTTGTTACTATACAGATGTATTTTGAATGTCTCTCTTCTGTTTATCCACTTTCCTGCTGTCCACTTGGAAGCATGGAGTAACAGAAGGCTTTTTCCTGGCACTTTGTGGCAGATGTGACCTAATTGTGGTATGTAGGTCTGTATGTGTATGAATCATTTTGGTCGAGGAACCGTCAGGTCCTTTCAGTTGGAGAGGAAGAAGAATTAATGAATGCAAATATATTGAAATATACTTCATTCATTCATTCATTCATTTTCTGTAATTGCTTGTCCTCTGAAAGGTGGATGGGGGAGGGGGGGCTGACCCTGACCCTGACCCTGACCCTGACCCTGGACAGGCCATCAGTCAAGATGAATACACAACTTCTTCACTAAATACAATTTGTTATTGTCGTTTTAATAACTGACATAGGAATTATTTGCTTCTGGAGTTCTAAATCAGATGACTCAATACCAAAGCTATGAGTGCTTGTCCTCAGGTGCTTGGTAAATGATCATAAATAATTACTGTAAATCATAGTGAATAACATTCACAGCATGTAGAGTTGAATGTGAACATTCTTCCATTAAAACATTATGCCAACAATTATTTTTTATTTAGGATATTTATCTCATAATTCTTTTATAATGTAGTCTCTTGGTCCACTATTTCACAACATTACACAGGAATAACCAATACCGGGTAACTGTAACACGTCGATGTGTTTCATATTTAACCTAAACATAAGCTGCATACATCTGTGTTCGAGCAATCTTATACAGCTCTCAACCTCAACCTTGTTTGTCAGCGCATAAGTTGCTTTGCCCTTCCTGCGTATCCATGGTACCATGAAAGGTGTCATTGGCCACTTCTTTAGGTAGGCACAGTTGCCAAGCACTGGTGACAGAGCCACCCGCTCTCGCTCGTACAAATGCGTTCTTATTCAAGATGTGTGCGTCACGGGCAAACACATGCCTCTGCACCACACCAGTTATTTCCATGTTTGTGCAGCTGATTAGTATACCGTATGTGACAATTTTCCATGTCATTTTAAAAGCTTGTCATTTGATTTCAATGCGTATTTTTGACTGATCTCTCCCCACTGAGTTTAATCCTAAATGATCTCTATAATGATGAGGTGTTTAAAGTTGCCCATTCATTTGTCAGATGTCAGATTTCAAAATAGTGTACAGAGGTTTGTAAAACATTACCACAGGATTTTGTAATGTGTTTACTGCCATATGTTGCTTTACAATCTGCCAGTAATCGATCATTAATTTGATGTCACATCACTGTGACATCATAATGTTGTGCAAATTCATTTTAAGTCAAGTCTTTACATACATATATTTCAGCTTGCATAGACATGGATGTAAAACGCAACTTGACGTGGGAAAACCACCGAATGGCAGTAATTCTAGTTCATTCATTTCATTGGGTCGCACTGGCAACAGGCCAAGTAAGGAAATCCAGACATCCCTCTGCCCAGCAACACTTTCCAGTTCATCCTGGGGAATCCCGAGGCATTCCCAGGCCAGACGAGAGTCAGCCAAGAGAGCCCAACAATATCCAGAACCTAGAGCATCTTGGGGTGAATCTCGTCCGACCCTGACGCCTTGCCCCTGGGGAGCTTCTTAACTACCTCGGCGACCTCTGTCAAGGATATGGACGAAACTTTGTCTGTCATCAAACTCTGCCTTGTTCTTAGATGGCATGGTGGTAGGGTTCAGGAGATCCTCAAAGTGTTAATTCCACTGCCCGACCTCTTCACCCGAGTGTCTCAGACATACGGCCGCGGATCTGATGACACAACCTCGTCTATTATCGACCTTTGGCCTAAGGTGCTCTGGTACCAAGTACACTTAAGAGCCACCTTATGCTCGAACATGGTGTTCAGATTAAGATCAGGCAGGCCATTCCTCCCAATCACTCCACTCCAAGTTGCTTGATTGTTGTCCCCAGACAACACCCCTTCCAGGTCTCCCCCCAGGACTCCAAGAACGCTGTATTCTCCAACCTGCTGTTCGGTGCATATGCATAGACAACAGTAAGAGCCTCCCACATAGCAATTTGTAACCGCGTGGAGTCAATCCTGTCATTCACCAGGGAGAACTCCAGTATCCCCACACACACCCGGCGCCTCTCTCTGTGGGCAACTCCGGAAAAGGTGAGAGTCCAGCCCCTCTCCATGAGTTTGGTTCTGGAGCCCACACTATGTGTGGAGGTGAGCCCAACTATATACAGTTGGTATCGCTCCACCTCCCGCACCAGCTCAGGCTTCTTTCCCACCAGTGTAGTGATGTTCCACGTGCCTAGAACCAGTCTGTGCCAGGAATGAGCACGCTCGGGTCTTCGCCTTTGCCTGCTGCCCAGCTCACATCGCACCGACCCCAATGCCTTCTCCTGCAGGTGGTGGGCCCACAGGAAGTAATTCTAGGTCAACATGGGCTTAAGTAGGTCTGAATGCAGCCTAACCTTGGAAGCAATACCAAGAAGGATAGAATTTGGGACCCTAGGGCATGTCCAGTTAAAATAGATTTAGGTAGGGATTAGTAAGAAGCAAAAACAAAACCAGCTATTAGCTATTAACAATATAATGATGGTGAACACGATAACAGAAAAGAGAATGTGAAAGTCCAACACATGTAATGCAGTGGGTATTCGTGATGAAGAGGGAGTCAAAGCAGCCATGGCTCTTACATCTAATCTCTTTTTTTTTTTTTATCTATTTATTAATTTTATCAGGCTGCACTTGTTGTATAACCATAAATCAGAGCAATTCACAACCATGCTCTTGAATCTGTGGTCTTCTGTATCTGCATTTCTACCTTAAGACAGGACTCTTATCATGTGCTACAGCAGGCAATAAGAAGTAATTTGTTGTGGCTACAAAGAAACCCGAAGACAACCTTCTCAAAAAGACGAGTATAGCTGTAAATATCTTGACTGCACAACACTGTTCTCAGTACAGCTAGATGTGAAGATACCAGTGCAGCCTGGTCTCTGTAGTGTATGTGCTGTAACAGCTGTGCTGAGGCTGCAGGCTGACAGACAGCAGCAAAGAGACTATGTGCGCATGTAAGTGTAAAAGAGGCAACATCAAAGTGGGATGTGCTGTCTTTGAACTGTCAGACACTGTTACTCATTAATTCATCACCCCCTTGTTCTCTCTGTCTTCTCCATCTCTCTGTCCCTCTCTGACTCGCTTCATCATGTAACCTTGTGGTTTTCCTCCCTTTAATCTTTTCAATGGCTCCCTCATTTATTCCTTCATTCCCCTGTTGAATTTTCTGATATTTCGCTTCTTCCAAAATGTAATATATAGTTCACTGTATACAGTTAATGTCATATATTTTAGGCACTCACACAATTTCTGTCATTGTCGAGTTTGTTAAGTTTTGGCCATACATTAAATATGAGCTTACGGTGCAGAATTTCTTTGGATGGCGTTTCCTTGGCCTCCAGTAATACTGTGACAAACCTTGGTGATATATTCAACGAGGGTATGTCCTTTAATTCACACATAAAGCAAGTAACCTGGAGCCTCATGTACGAAGGTTGCGTGTGCACAAAAACGTTCCGTACGTACTCGCTCACGGAAAAGTTCATATGTATCAAGAGTGAAATGTCCGCAAACTTGTACGTGCCCACGCCAACGCCATGGCTGGCGTACGCTGGCTTCTACAGCTGTTGATCCTTTGGCGACATTTAGAGGTGATGCTGGGAAACTGACATAAATGTCCACTCCAGTGAGTAGCGTTTCCAGTTCGCTTTCTGTGAAGTTCTTCTTTTTCCCTACTCATTCTTATGTTTTCGTTTTCTGATCGTGCAGAGAGGGGAATCTGGGGGATCAGGTGCAGGGTCAATTTAAATATAATTTGCACATTCAAAAGGGGCATGGACATGTGCGCTCGATTGGGATGTACAAAGGAAATGTGCTTCTGGATCTGAGCATGCGCCACGCTTTAGAAGGAAATCCACGCAAGTCTTTGTACATGAGGCCCCAGGACTGCCTGCTTTCCCCTGCGCAATATAGACAAAATTAGGAACACAAACCAGAGGGTTAGTGGTTTGATCCCCGGAATGTGCCACATGCCGAAGTGTCCTTGAGCAAGACACTGAACCCCCAGTTGCTCCCAGTGTGTGGCACTGTTGTGTGAATGTGTGTGTGTGGTTGTGTGAGCAAATGGATAGATGCGTCTGTGACTGTAAAGAGCTTTGAGTACCAGTAGGTAGAAAAGTGCTATATAAAAACAAGACCATTTACCATTTACATCTGTTGTCGTGGTTTCATCAACCAGTCTTCATGGCAATTCTCCAACCTGCCTCCTCCTCCCAAACTGTCATGTAACATCATCAGCTATATGTTGTATTTGTATCATCATCAGATTCTAGATGTACATTTTAGTCAGATGTGTGTATCTATGACAGATGTACGTTTATCTTGTTCCTCCTATTCTCCTCTCTCTTTTCTGTCTGTACTCTGCCAGTCTTAGGCAGATGGGTCCCTCCATATGAGCTGGGTTCTGCTCAAGGTTTCTTCCTGTTAAAAGGGAGTTTTTCCTTGCAACCATTGCCTCCCCAGTTTCAGGCCAGGTTTCAGACTGGATGTTGTGAAGCATCTTGAGACAATTTGTATCCATGATAGAATGATCCATAGAATAAATGATAGAATGATCCTGATCCATGATAGAATATTCCAAGCTAATATTCCAAAAGCTGCAATTCCTCAACATCTCATCCTCATTAAATCTATGCACATCTTTGCCATACTCATTACATAACTGTGCAGTGAATATGTTTTGATAGGCAGCTAAAAAAATCAATGTCAAAAATTATATGATTCACTATCTATTGTAGAATTGATTAGGAATTGATTTGAATTTTGAATACTTAAAGTCATTCTAGTAAGACATGTTGCTTATCCTACTAATGTTTTTAAGGTACTGTTGGTGTTGACCATATTTTGTGTTTTTTGTCTGTGCAGGCATTTAAGCCAGTTGTGGGGAAGAGCCTGTTATCATCAGTAACAGCAGTGGAATTCTTTTTGGACAGACAGCTGGACTTCCTGTCTGATCATTCAGCCTTTCAGCCATACCAGGTAATAAACATGCATTCACACTCATACAGTAAATGCCCTCAGTGATCTGCAGGAGGACTTTAACGCCTTAATTGCGATTAATTAATTACAAAAAAAATAAACACATTTAATCGCAGTTTGCATTCCCAACAACACAGAACTTTTGTCAGTGCACGATTTCCTGGTACACAGATTACACTGATGCACACGTCAGAGCTCGGCTCGGCTAACGGCTACCAAAATGGAAGGACTGATGGAAGGCAAGTTTTATTTTAAAAAAAGCTACCTGATGGAAGCCTTGATAAAAGTGGGCTTTTGCGCAAATTGTGCAAAAAAAATAAATTTGCATACCATCGAAGCACTTCAACCCTACAGCAGTGGCCCCCAACCATGGACCAGTTTAAAAACAAAATAAAATGATAAGACCGGCATAAAAACTGTAGTATTTTATCTATAAAATAATAATAATAATAAATGTAAATCCATTCATGTGCAACTTTATTAGCAGCGTCCTCATAATGTCACATGACACGAGTAACATCCTCTCTGCCCCAACGCTCTCTGGTCGCTATGGTAACGTTAAAACATGCCTTCAAAATAAGACACACCACAAAAACAAAAAGTGCATGAAAATACTAGCTACTCCCAATAGCACTGAATCAGTGGGAGCCCTGAGCTTGTTTTGCTGCAACAAGAGGGTCCCATCTTGGGGTAATGGGAAACAATGAAACCTGAAGTGTGCTGCTTATGTCCAGTCTGCTTCGTAATTTTGTTATGGTTGCTGTCACTGCAGAAAACCCTGCTTCACACAGATAAGATGTCGGAAATGGCAACAGCGTTTTCAATGCTGTTGTAGCGATCTCGGGGTATTCTGCCATGAGTTGTTGTCTCGAACAGACGTTTAAGGCCCCCGTCCTTTGCGATCTTGGGACGTATCACGTGATCTATGGTCTCGAGGCCTTGACATGCATCGAGTGAGTCATAGACGGATGTAATGGAGAGAATCCGATCATTTTTCAGAATAAAACACCATTCAGACTCAGATAATAAATCAAACGGAAATAATGGACGTTATTTATTATCTCTGTGCGGCTCCGTACCAAATGACCCACGGACAGGCCGCGGTACTGGTCCGCGGCCCGGGGGTTGGGGATCATTGCCCTACAGTGCCAAAGCATTTTGCAGTGATCACAGAAACCACTGGAGATGTTAGTGCTGGCAGTCCCGGCCGGAGTAGCCGGGGGCCGAAAAAGTACTCAAAGGGGAATTACCGCTTTTTTACATCCTGGACCTTATTTCTGGCCTAAAATACGATCGTTTACACACCCATATAACTTTGGTGTCATTTGGACGATATTTAAATCCAGTGGAGCGCTGCGTATATCGCTATAGTGGGAGTGATCATGGCACCGAAACCTGGATTATTTCATCTCTGAGCGTGATCTTGTTTACCTGTAATTTGCTACTGCTAGTTTTTTGCAACATGGCTGAATATTTTTCCAATTCTGAGGTTGTGGACAATGACTTTATTTATGATGGACGTCCTTACCGTTTTGAGCCAGAGTATACGGATGAGGAGCTCCTTGAAAGGAGGATGCGGAGGTAGAGAGAGGAACAGCTGGCCAAAGAACAACAAACAGCTGCACGACAGCGAATAGATAACAGGTGACCCCGGACTCAACGGGGCATAGCACTAGCGTATCATGACAAAATATTGGTGAAATGAACGAGTTTCACCCCAGATTATGTGTTATTTAGAGGCTGCGTTGCGGTGCCCCAGTCTCTCCCCCATATGGATATACATGGATCTAAATGTCGTACGAATGACTCCAAGTGACACCAAAGTTATATGGGTGAGTGAACAATCGTATTTCATTCCAGAAATAACCGGCAAAAGTTTTAGAACACCAAATTTTTTCCTTTTTTTTTAACTGAAAATTATTCAGTTTAATGTCTCATTGCACTCTGAAATGAAAGCATAGAACAAATAAGCAATTTGATAATTATTTTAAAATCATAGAATGGCACAAAATATGTATTTGTTATGTTACAAGAGATTCTACACAGTGAGGTTATACAGTGCATCCAGAAGGTATTCCCTGCGCTTCACTTTTTCCACATTTTATTATGTTACAGCCTTATTTCAAAATGGATTCAATTTTTTTTTTTATCAGTTCATCAACGTTTTTTTGTGATTTTTGCAAATTTGTTAACAATATAAAACTAAGAAATCACATGTGCATAAGTATTCACAACCTTTGCTCAGTATTTTGTTGATGCACCTTTGGCAGCAATCACACCTTCAAGCCTTTTTGAATATGATGCCACAAGCTTGGCACACCTCTCTTTGGGTAGTTTTGCTCATTCCTCTTTGCAGCACCTCTCATACTCCTTCAGGGTGGATGGTAAGTGTCTGTGCACCGTCATTTTCAGATCTCTCCAGAGATGTTCAATCAGATTCAAGCCTGGACTCTGGCTGGGTCACTCAGGGACATTCACAGAGTTGTCCTGAAGCCACTCCTTTGATATCTTGGCTGTGTGCTTAGGGTCATTGCCCTGCTGAAAGATGAACCATCGCCCCTGTCTGAGGTCAAGAGCGCTGGATCAGGTTTTCATCCAGGATGTCTCTGTACATTGCTGCATTCATCTTTCCCTCCATCCTGACTAGTCTCCCAGTTCCTGCCACTGAAAAACATCCCCACAGCATGATACTGCCACCACCATTCTTCACTGAAGGGATGGTATTGGCCTGGTGATGAGCAGTGCCTGGTTTCCTCTAAACATGATGTCTGGTATTCATGTCAAAGAATTTTGTTTCTCATTGTCTGAGAGTCCTTCAGGTGCCTTTTGGCAAACTCCAGGCAGGCTGCCATGTTCCTTTTACTAAGGAGTGGTTTCCATCTGGCCACTCACCATACAGGCCTGATTGATGGATTGCTGCAGACAAGGTCCTTTTGGAAGGTTCTCCGCTTTCCACAGAGGAATCCTGGAGCTCTGACAGAGTGGCCCTTGGTCACCCCCCCTGACTAGGGCCCTTCTCCCCCAATCGCTCAGTTTAGACGGCCAGCCAGCTCTGGGAAGAAGTCTGGTGGTTCAGAACTTCTAATAATGGCTAATGGCTGTACCCTTCCCCAGATGTATTCCTCAATACAATACTGTCTCTGAGGTCCACAGACATTTCCTTTGACTTCATGCTTGGTTTGTACTCTGACATGCACTGTGAACTGTGGGACATAAGGTGTGTGCCTTTCCAAATCATGTCCAATCAACTGACTTTACTACAGGTGGACTCCAATTAAGCTCAGTGGAAACAGGATGCACCTGAGCTCAATTCTGTGCTTCCTGGCAAAGGCTGTGAATACTTACTGCATGTACATGTGATTTCCTAATTTTTTATTTTTAATAAATATGCAAAATTCTCAAAAAAAAAAATCACGTTGTCATTATGGGGTGTTGTGTGTTGAATTTTGGGGAAAAAATAATTTAATCAGTTCTAGGATAAGGCTGTAACATAACAAAATGTGGAAAAAAATAAGCGCTGTGAATATTTTCTGGATGCACTGTAAGCACCACCTCCTCCATGTTGAGAATGGGATGTGGGTCAAACGAAAACACTAAAATACAAGTCAAATACATTTACAAAAGACAGTTTCTGTCATTTCAAGTGTCCATTTTTCCAAGTTTCATTTGCATGAAGAGGTCCTGTAGGACCATGAGAGTATGACAAAATAAGTGAATAAACAAGTACAGTGCATAATCCAGCATTTCTTTGTAACTGGTGGATGTAGAGCAGAATGCAGTATCAATTAATGAAAACGCAAGTCAGTGTGGCGGAAGTGTGGGCGGGTCATCGATAACACGGCTCTGTGTGGCTCCACCCTTGAACCACATTGTGCATTTTCACTCGCAAGATAGCACCACCTGTCTAACTTGGAAACTAGCATTAGATTGACCAATGCAAGGATATGGGGATGCATTGTCCATATTTATATACAGTCTATGGTTCAAAGCAATAATTCATAGGCTGTTGTTTCAGAACCACAGACGACACTATTTATTGTGTCTGAATACACAAAAAAATAATAACTTGTAATGAGCAGTTAACTCTCTGTTGCTTGGAGGTGCAAAAGTGGTATGTTGGTATTATTTATTTATTCGTTACCAACCAAAGCATCCAGGCTAACAGTGAAAGAAAAATCTGATAGTCTTACCATGTATTTAATCACAACTTTTACATGGAATTTAAACCTAATTACAAAAGCTGAATCCACGTATTTGGATATTTAATGTTTCTTAGTATTTCTCTTTCAAAATAACAAATGCAATACATACTCTGATTACACAACCAGATTGTACTTTCCCCAACACTTCCCATTTTCCCATTAGCAAAGACTGCAGACATCTGAAATTAAGAACAGTGGGAGATTCTTTCTCTTCCTGGCACTTCTTCTGATATTTTTCAGGAGACCCTTATACCCCCTAGAGCAATAACTGTCAGACTCTCTGTTAGACACACTCCTTCTCGCACATACTCAGAGCAATGTAGCCGAGGCCACTCCTCTTTCTGTTTTTCCAGTTGGACAGGAAGACTGCAGGGAGGAAGAAGCGGGAGGGAGAGGGAGGGGACTACAATCTGTTTGGCATAAACTGTACAATGAAGTCATTGTTTAGTGGGCTAAGCCAGCCTGCTGCTTATGTGTGTCTGTGAGTATGTCTGTGTCTGGCTGCCCTGGAGCCTAGAATGTTGTGAGTGTGTTGGAGCTGAGGAACAAGGGGCAGATTAAAATGTTGACTAAAGGGTTTGACTACACCAGAGAGAGAGGGAGAGAGAGGGAGAGAGCTAAGGTGAGTGTGTTTTCCAAGGCATTGTGCTGGTACCAGCTGCAGTTTCAAATCTGACGCTTGCCAGAATCTGGCATGTGATTGTTCTTCAGTGATAGTGGTGAATACATTCACATGACATTAATGTCCATTTCTGTCAAAGATGCTCTTTTGCTTATTTGCAGGGTTATCAAACCAATATGTTTTGATAGTTATAGTATAATATTTGTCATTACATTCTCACATCAGTTGCTAAAAGCTTAATTGGCTAAGTCCTTAATGCAAAACATTCACCAACTTCACTAAGACCACTAAGGGTTCAATTGTAATTTTGTGCACTTGTTTTATGAATGGCTGCAGGATGCAATGTAGCTGCAGGGTAAAGACAGACTGAAAGTGTGTGGAGGTTGGAGATGGCAAGTTAGCTTTCCGTTTGCACTGACTGATCACTGATAATTCCCTGCACAAAGTCTGTTAAGTACAATGGCTGAGAGGTGCAAACCAAACTTTACAAAATGTGAAACACTTTTACAAAGCTTGAGACAAATTTACAATTTAGAAAACATTTTTACATATCATAAAACAAAATTACATTGCTATAACACATTTAGTCCTGAAACAACTTTATAGTTCACAAAACAAATTAACAAGACACGAAACATTTTTACAAATGCCAAAACAAATTTACAAGTGGCGAAACACTTTTACAATTTCTGAAACAAATTTACAAATATCAACCATCAGCTGGAAAGGGAATGTACCAACTCTGGGGTTGAACAGCAAGTGATAACGGGAGCGGCCAATACGAGTTGATGTTGTCGTTGATGGAGTTCATGGTGACCCAAGATGGACAGCGCTCGAGTGATGTTTTGTCCGTTTTTTTTTTTTTGGCAAACACAAGGACATTTCTTAGAACTTGGACTCTAAAAATGTTGTTTGTTCTTTGTTGCTGTTGTCATTGGCGTACCTAAATGTGCAGTTGCTTTTGTTAACATTATAAAATAATGTTAAAGTATGTGAACACCATTTTCTCAGTTGTTTTAGATCCACGATTCTCAAACTGTGGTCTGTAAGTATTTCAAGAGGTTTTGTTTTCTAAAATACAAAAAGTGAAGCTGTCATTGTTGATGGAAAACCAGGCCACTCCAACATCCCTGGGCAGCACCTTTAGCAGTCGACTGCTTCACCCATTTGTGTGAAGGAGCGTTACCTCTGGTGCTTCCTTCCTGCTGTTGTGGGGCTGTACAACCAAGCCTGCTCCCAGTAGAGTAGTATATATGTAGAACTACTGTTGTATCTAATTGCTATTTTTGTATTTATTTAATGTTCACTATAATTGTCTTGTGTGCACTATCCTTAACTATATGATGTTTCAACACTGCAGATTTCCCCACTGTGGGATAAAAAAGGATTATCTTATTTTATCTTATCTTGACTGCACTCTGCACTGACTTGATGACAAGGTCACTTCTGTGAGGAGTTAAAGCCAAGAGTAGGAGGTTAGTAGTAGGTTTCACTGGTAGCAGCTGCCACATACAAACCCTTAAATACTGTTCAGCTGACAGTCCAGTCACAATGGAACTTTATGGCTTTATACCCTGCTGCAGATCCAAAGCGCCTTTTCTCTCTCTTTCTCTCTGTTGTGTCCTGCCCTCTCCTCCCTGCTGTCATATGTTCTTACAGTCCTTCTTGTGTCAGTTTATTTTGACAACCCCTTATCATGCACTGACACACAAATCTCTATCCCCAAACACATGCTCGCACACCTGTGGTGTCAGTTCACACTGTTTGAGATTTTGGCTTGCGACAAGTGATTTGGATGATTTTGAATAGTGGCAGAGCTGCATGATCTGTCCATTATTTTGTCATATCTTACTGCTGAATAGTATGAACAGTGAACATAAGACTGTAAGTGTCAGAAAAGCCCGAAACTTTACATATTTAACTTCACAGCGTGGCATGATAAATGCCCACTTGCCAACCAGTTCTCAGTCACACTCTGTACTGTGGTCCTGATAAAAATCTGTCACATACACAAAATAGAATGCATAAAACCATGATTCATTATTTCAGTTACTGAGTGCCAATTTGACTGTGAGTCTTAAAAGAGAAACTTTCTGAAACTTTCCTACAATTTGATCTCTCCTGCTTTCAGCCTCAGTGTCTCCACAGCAACAGTGTCCCTGAAAGCAAGGGTTTCTAAAATCTTTGATAAGCCATCTGCATTCATCGCCATATAAATGTAGATGTGCATTATGTTTTAAATTATACATTTGCTGTTATTTTTCTCAGGCAAGATGTCCTCACATGATATATGATGCATGACAATAATGAACATTTAATTGGTAAATCATGTGGTTTCTTCATCTGTATTACAAAGCATCCAAAATATTCCATTTACTGTTGAAAAGACCTATTCTATACTATTTTACTTTTGTTTTTACTATTTTACTGTCACAGAGAGAAATGTATAAAGCTGGTTAACATCACTGAAAGTAGGCTCCTCCTGCTCCAATGGTGGCAGTATTCTGTCTGATTAAGGATACCATGATGATAAAAAGTTGAAAGTAGACATAATGATTAATCTGATCATGTCATTGATCAGAGGTCATAAGACCCAGGCTGTCTACAAGGCTTAAATGTGAAGCAGCTCCAAATATAATGGAAACGGCACAATGCTTTCTTTAATAGGACAGTTCCCTTAATGATATTTAACAGGTTGCTTTTGTTAAAAAGAAACCTCAGTTTGTATGCCGTAAGTGGGTTGTGTCTGCATTAATTCTATTATATTTCTGTTTTGTTATTTGCACCCCACAGAGGACTTAGTATGCCCAAATATTGGCACCATGTGACAAGTTTGTGTTTCAGTGGGATACTAAGCTATAAAAACATGCATGTGTATGTGCCTGTCTTTCAGGACGAGGTGGACAGTCAGAACCCAGTATTAAGAGACAACCCTTTGCTCCATGAAGAAGTGAAGGGCTGGCTCAAAGACCAGAAGGTGCAGGAAATTTTTATGCAAGGTAAGCTTTTTATTTATTGTTACAATGTAGAGAGGTATTTAACAGTTTGTTGCTGTTCAGATTTTTTTTCTTCGCTGACTTTTGTGATCACTGTGATCCATGGCCTATTCAGCAAAGCTCAATAGTTCAGTATGTCAAAAGTTCAACAGTCTCCTTATACAGTATCTTTTCCTTATCCAGGTTCACTAAGACTAGCATTTCCCATCATCCTGAAGCTAGATTTATGGTTCTGTATCAGATCTACACTGTAGATCACTGTACCTCTGTACCCAGCACCATGTCGAGTTGCTCTGTTGGGAACTGATATTGCTCTGGGCTAATTAAACGGGTGGGCTCTGATTAGTTGCCAGGCTGTCCAATTGGGTGCATACTTTTTTTTTTCTCTGTACTGGTTAAAAAAAATGCACCTTAATGAAATCCAAGTGCCGTGTTATGAGACTCGCAAGATAGCACAGATATTCTGTAAGAATTGAGTCTGGCTACATCAGGCTATGATGTCTGGATCAGGGTATTTGCTACAGCATGAAGTTGGGAACTTGGCTGCCTCTATGGGATTTTACTTATAGTAATATTGTTAGAAAACTGACTGTATGGTTTGGTGTTTTAATACCTGTTGATATCTTATTCTGAATATAAGGTGCTCCAGTGCCGATTAGGTGTTCAACATAATTTACAGTGTTGATGTTCATGTGTAACCTGACACTGAAAACCAAAAAAAAACCTAGATTTAAACCAGACATTACCTCGTTAAACCCAAATCATTATTTGTTGTACAGGACCCTGAGTCATGTCGGTAATGTATTTTATAAAATGAGGAATGTGCATTTAGACCTCTTATAGAACTGTTTCCTGCTCCTTACAGGTCCATACTCACTGAATGGCTATCGTGTTCGCGTGTACAGGCAAGACTCGGCCACCCAGTGGTTTACTGGCATCATTACACACCACGACCTCTTCAGTCGAAACATGGTTGTCATGAATGACCAGGTACACTCAAAATAAAACATGCTTTTTTATCATATGGCTATGACTGTATATGTAATATGTGAGTAACATACAGTAAAAAAAAAACTAGTGTCCACAGGATACTGTGTAAAATGTAAATAATACCAGAATTCAAAGATGAACCTACTATATTAGCAATTTATTTAGACCATTCATTTAATGGGGACTCATTTTGAATGACACACAACAACATTCAATTCAGCTCAGTTCAATTTTATTTACATAGTGTCAGTAACGAAAAAAAAATGTCTCAAGACACTTTATAACACTTTATAACCTCCAAAACAAGGAAGAAATCTTGAGCAGAACCCAGCTCATACGGGTGGCCCCTTCTACTTGAGTCTGGCCAAAAAACTAGAGTGGAGAGGAGAGCAGCAGCAAGAGGAATGAGATAAACATACATCTGGCATACATGCATACGTCTGGCTAAAGCATACATGTAGGATCTAATGCCAGAATCTAATTTAAACATGTTTCTGATACTGTGGTGAGATGTTAATGCAAGGTCTGAATGGGGCCTTCATCAAGAACTGTGAAAAATAAAGGCGTCAAGTCATATACCAAGGAGATGCTCTGTAACCGCTGCAATTCTGCACTGGACTAAACCCTCTTAGCCAGATCATTTCCAAGAGTTGGTATGAATACCACCTACAGAATGCTGTAACCTTAACATGGACGACATCAACTGGATAAATGTGGTCAAATAGTAACAGAGAGAGGAAGGTTGTGAGATCTAAGGGGACTTTACTGACAGAGGGCAACATAGCAGATGCTGACAGCCACAAGTATCTTCGTATCCCACAAGCAAATGAAATCCACGGAGAGGCCACAATGAAAGCCGATACATCCAAATACCTACAGAGAGTGAGGCAAGAACAAGACCTGGGCTATCAACACCTACCCCCTGCCAGTCATCACATGGCATAATAATGTGGCCTAAGGATGAGATAGATGCCACCGATGTCGAGACAAGGCTGGTCTTACCCCAACGTTGTATACTAAGAGGAGGGAAGCAGGCCAAGGACTAGTGAGAGTCAGAGCCACTATCCTGGATGAAACAAGGAAGACCAATGAGTACAATAATCAGGAAGATGGCCCCCTCATATTAAATGCTTAGTGATAACCTCAGGCAGCAGAAACCTCACAGAAGGAACAGAAGAAAGAGCAGGAACCATCAATGGGGGGGCAAACTCTTGCAGACCATGTACCACTGGTAGATAACTGAAGTGACTCTTATCATGGGAGCACAGGAACAGAATCTAAGTACAAGATGAAGAAGAAGGGGCTTGGGTGTTCCACATTTGATAGGACCCCAGTTGCAGGTTATGCAAAGAAGCCCCTCAGACGCTATATTACATAAACAATGCAGTGTAAGATGATAGCAGGCAGGGGGTACGTGCAATCGCACAACCAAGCTGCTGACATAGTATATAGAAACTAGTTAATAGAAACATCTTTGCAGTGTATAGACTGGAGCTCCCATGGTCAAAGTGGATGACACCTCAGAACATAGTTGAGAATGGCCAAGCTATGAGATCCTGTGGGGCTTTCAGATACAAACTGGCAAACTGGTGATGAAAAACCAACTGGACATTGTAGTGGTGGGCAAACGGCAGAGGAGGGTGGTAGAGATAGGTGTAGCAATCCTAAGCGACAGCAGGAATTGGGAACATAAAAATATTGAGAAATAACAAGGGCTGAAAGGGTTTGAGAAGATGTGGAAGGTGAAAGCAACAGTGGTCCCTGTGGTAATTTTTAACACTTGAGGCAACAACCCCCACACTGGGAGAGTAGCTCCAGCCAATTCTAGAAACAACATCTGAGATTTCTTTTCAGAAGAGTGCAGTGACATACTGTGCAGGACCCTCTAGCTCCCAGGCCTCTTCTATTATTTACATTATATACAGTGTCCCAACTCAGCAGAATTTGTACTGGCCATGTGTGTTTTTTTTTGTTGTGTTTTTTTACCAGACTGTAATAGTGTGTAGTAGTGTAATAGTGGTGTGTGTTCAGGTGCTAGAGCCTCAGAATGTGGATCCCTCTATGGTCCAGATGACCTTTCTGGATGACGTGGTCCACTCTCTGTTGAAAGGAGAAAACATTGGCATCACCTCGAGACGAAGGTCACGTTCTAGCCAGAACAACAACTCGACTCATGTGAGTACATACAAACACAATCCACACTGTAGCATATACGTGCAGAAGCTCAGAGCATCCTAATATCAAATGAAGAGGAACATGACCACATAAATATGCACATTAACTAACTCTGATCCATGCTCTTTGGTAAAGTATGTTACTGGTGTAATAGAAAAAGGACAAGAAGGTAGCCAGACACACAAAGGTTGCAAAATGCAGATATAATAGAAACCAAACACAGAAAATATCATGTCTTCTAAAGTAATCCGTTGCCAAAATATAGTGGCAGTTTGGGGAACGAATGAAGCAGAGTACAATGCCAGCATAAGCACACAGCTCTTTCTTGTACAATTTATGTTTCAAGTTTGAAATGTTTGGATTCATTGTTCTGGATTTTCATATGGTTTTATTTAAGACTGCAATTTAAGATTAATCTGCTGATTTCTTTCTTCATTAATTGCTTAGTCTATATCATACTGAGACTGTCATAACACTTTAGGATTGCAACAGATATGTGGCCTATGTTTGTGGCATTGAGCACAAACTGCGTGTTTCATTTGGCAGCCATTCATCTGAGCTCAGCATCATCTACAAAGCTTCCTAAGTGTGCAGCAAATCTTTGATAATCTCATTAAAAATCAAATTGATTTTTAGACTTTAGTTGTTCCTTGAGTTGGGCAGTAACTGCTAACTCAAAATTCTGCTTTAATGGTTTATGTTTACACAAGCACTAGTATCCTGGTTTTGAGGCTTATCCTAGTTTTGATTCTATCCTATAAATGTAATTGTAATTTCACAAAACCAGGACAAAAGTTTATCCAGGACTCTGAAATTGAGATAATGTGTCTATATGTGGAAACACAAAAACAAGATAATTTAAGAGCCCTATAATTAGCACAATACTCATGTCCATGTAAACACATCCACTGTGTTTTTTAATGAATATGGCTCCTATGTGCTGGTAGTTCAGTTTGTCTATAAAACTCCACACACGACACATGCGGTCTCTGTTGTTCTGGTTACCATTCAGCAGGTTTCAGACAGCTGTGATGTCAGCAGAAGACTATTAAGACTATTTGGTGTTATTTTGGCAAAAATTGACAAGACACATATTGAAGGTGGTCACATTGAACTTTCAGCCAGGCCCTTCTGGTCCCGCATTCATTAACAAAAATCTCTCCTTGTCCCACATTTTCTTTTTTTTCCCTCATTTCATTTTATTTATTTATCTTTTCTTTTCTTGACACATTAAAGATGGCAGGAGGGAGACCCGGCGGGACCACTGGCAACACTCAGGTACCCCCAAAAATCCCATCTCTACACCTGCCCCCAAATCCTCCAGATCGACTATTTCCAGAATACACTCCAAATGTTTAATAAGCAAAGTCTATTTAAGTATAGAAAAGTGTAGTAAAATCTGATGGACATGTGCATGAGTAATCCTATTTTGAATTATTTTCTGAATTATTATAATTATTTTTTTAAAAATAATATCCAGTGCGCACCCACAAATCCTAATGTTCCCAAAGCTCGCTGTTGATTTTCTGAGTGGGGCAAAAACATGTCCATTGAGGCTGAACAACTATAACATCTTTGGAAAACAACAGAGGTGCCATAGTATCTCAGATAGCACTCGGTACTGCAACAAAGAATCAATATTTTTATTCCATTTCCACATCTTTTGGTCATCTTACCATGCAGCACTGTGTTGTGGACCATGTTCAGAATTTCACTTATTGAAGAAGTGTCATGGAAATCTAAAGTGTGTCTGTAACCTGTATTTAAGTATTAACCAACATTTGAACAAAAGTCAATAGACATCTTCAATGCTAATGATCTGTCATGTGCAGTAATTTAATTAATATATAGGGTATATTGTGCATAAAAACCACAAACTTCGTCATGTTAAACTTAAAACTGTGAGGTTCTGTAACAGACAACACACACATCTTCTATACCCATCACCATTAAACTGGGAAAGCATTCAAATTATCTCATTTGAACACATCATTTTCAGTGCAAAAAGATTAGCCTAGTCACTTGGTAAATCTCAAGCAGAAATCAAATGTAGTGTAAGTACATAGCCCTGCTGTAACTGTTTCTGAGAGTATACAGATACACACTGTTAAAGGTCTGTCTCAAATGAGTAACTACACCCACGCAACATTTCCTGATCACACTGCCATCTAGCAGTTAATTCAACCTGTGCAGCACCTTATCTAGTACATAGTAGTTTCATAGTGTACAAAAGGCTCTGTTACATATGGGTGTGGTTACAAGTACGCGTGCTATGGACCACCAGCTATGATGATGTGATCTGAATCAATCTACAGAGGGCGTATAGCACTGCCTTTGCTTAAATTGGGATTGTTCTTAATTGGCAATCCCTGACAGTCCCTCAGAAGTGAAGTCCCACCTTCACTTCTGAGAAAGTGACCTCTTAGTGCAGGATTACCCTGAAAGATATGAGTAAGGTAAAAATTACAATAGAGATCTCATACTTTCACAAATGACGAGGGTTGGACAGAACTAGTTGGGCTCTGAATTTGCTGTACCAGACCCACTGGACTTGTTTGGAGCTGCCTAATGTCTTTGTACTTGTGTCTGGACAATAGCTTAAGTAACAGTTTGTTCAAGATGGCAAGCAGAAATGTCTAAAAAATGTCTAAAAAAGTCCCCATACATAGTGTGACTGCAGGCAGCAAAAATGAATGGATTCCTTAGAGAGCCCAGACACAAATTCCTTTACAGTTACTGATCTTTAAACCCAGAGCAAGCATGTGTGTAACTCCACTACAGATGCCATTCAGATTTTTCAATATTCCAAAAATCTTTTAATTTGTTTATGTTATGCTGTGCATTTGCCACAAGTGTTCAGTTTAGGCAAAATTAATTCCCAAAATGAAGCAAGTTACAGGTCATCAAGCTTCTTTTATGGGGGCTCTCTGTGAACATCTGTGGCCATCTGTGTGTCTCACACCATTGGCACTAGTCAGAGCCCTGCTATTTAGCTGATTCAGCATGTTTGGCTGTTACCTTAGAGATCCAGAGGACAGGGGAAAAAAATGGAAGTGACGAAAGCAAAACCAAATGTGACTGCTGGCTGCAGTGTGTTAAACTGCTACTATATTGCTACTTTTATCAGTAGTTGATGTGGGTTTGGTGTGTCCATACCTCACAGCAGTTAGTCACAAAGTGGAAACCGTCCCTGACAATAAACTAACAATTGTTATTCTGTCTTTTGTTCATCGCCTCTATTTATTAAAAAAACACAAATGGCCTTTAATCAGCTAATCAGCACTGAACAGTAGAACATTACAACTAATGTTGAGGTATACCTAATAAACTGGTAGGTTACACTGCATATAAGTTAATAGTAATGCTTATAATGTACAGGTCTGAATGTGTCTGTGCATTAATTAACATATAACTTTTTTATTCTTACAGAGTCATTACACACGAGCCCAAGCCAACAGCCCCCGCCCCATCATGACATCTTCAGGCCCCAACCCTAAAGGTTCCCAGGGTACACTAGTGTCCCAGCAACAGAGCCAGTCACAGCAAAACCAGCAACCAGCTACCCAATCACACCACACACCAGGAGGGAGTGGAAGGGAACAGAGAGAACAGCGCAACTCTCGTTCTTCCAGAAGGAAAGGATCAGATAGCAGTGTTCCAGAGGATGATAAGGACAGGAGAGAAGATGCCACAGTGCAAGGTAAGGACAGTCACTGTAAAGTTGGCAGTGTAAATTTACCTGTGATGGTATGTTGTGGCACAGTGCCATTTAAGTGATTTTCAGGGATTTTTCCATGACAGAAGAATTGGAATCATAAAAACATTTTTTCATGAGAAGAGTTTTGGGATTGAGTCTGGCACTCAGTCGTTGATACATGTCTTACTATTTTTCATACAAGATACCATAATGTGGCAATCTCAAACTTTTGGTTAATATCCTAGACTGTATAAATATGGATGACGGTGCAGATGGCTGCAGTATAGGTCATAAGCTCCACCCCCTCCATGTTAGTGGATGGGACTTGCGTCAAACATTAGTACATGTTTAATAAATTTTTTGAAGGATGGTTTCTGTCATTTAAGGTAGTTAAAATAATGCTGATGCATACGCAAGTGTCCAGTTTTCTAATAAGTTTCGTTATTTGAAACAGGATAAGACATCATGATGACTACTAGTTGCTATGCCAACCTCTGTCTGGAAAGACTTTGAGAATAAGAAAAAATAAATGAATAAGTACAGTGTATAATCCAACATTTCTTTGTAACGGGTGAAAGTAGAGCAGAGCGAAGTATTAATTAGAGGAAAATGCGAGTGAGTCTCATGTTAGTGTGGGCAGGTCATCGATAATGCGGCTCCACTTGGCTCCTCTCTTGGACAGGACTGCACAGACTCTGGCTCCAAAATCGCAAGATGGCACCGCCCATATCCCCGGGAAACTAGCGTCAGTTTGGCTAATGCAAGGAAGTGCTGACGCATTGTCCATATTTATATACAGTCTATGGTTGATATGACTATGACTTATACTTACTGGTGGTAACAACATATGTGGTTTAATGCTGTAATACTAAACTGCAGTGTTAGAGAAAAACACGTGGTAACAAAAAAAACTACACTGCCTGGCCTAAAAAAAAACTTGCACTGTGGCATTGTTTCAATAAGCTTCTGCAATGTCACAAGATTTATTTCAATCCAGTGTTGCATTAATTTTACTAAGATCTTGTATTGATGATGGGAGAGTCTGACCACTACACAAAGCCTTCTCCAGCACATCTCAAAGATTCTCAATGGGGTTAAGGTCTGGACTCTGTGGTGGCCAATCCATGTGTGAAAATGATGCCTCATGCTCCCTGAACCACTTATTACAATCTGAGTCAGATGAATCCTGGCATTGTCATCTTGGAATATGCCCGTGAAAGAAGGGAAGAAAAAATCCATTGATGGAATAACCTGGTCATTCAGTATATTCAGGTAGTCAGCTGACCTCATTCTTTGGGCACATAATGTTGCTGAACCTAGACCTGAGCAACAACATAGCACTGCCCCCACAGGCTTGTAGTTAGACACTAGGCATGATGGGTGCATCACTTCTTCTGCCTCTCCTTTTACCATGGTGTGAGTCCAACATAAACTTCTTTCCTTTCTTCTTATCCAGAGTCAAAGTCCAGGGTGAAGCAGGCAGTGAACAAACGCAGGAAAGGCGAAGAAGATGACAAGAAGGCCGGTCTGAAGAAGCTGAAGGCTGACATGACGTCTGATCTATCAGAGAGCAGTGACTCAGAAAACCCACAAAACAAGAGAACCGTCCTCTCCTCATGCTCCTCTTCCTCCTCATCGTCCTCATCATCCTCGTCCTCCTCGTCCTCCTCCTCAGAGCCCAATTCTGAGAATGAACTTAAGACTCGTAGCAGTGATGTGAAACCAAGTGCCATTTCCAAAATGGAGGAGGAGGAAAAGCCACTGATGCATGGACCCAAAATGAATGATGCCTCATCTCTCATTGGTTGCGTGTCCCCATGGGTAGAGCTTCAAGCAGACGAGGACATCAAGAAGTCTGTTAAGGAAAAATGCAAAACGATAACGAAAGAAGAGGAGGAATTGGTGGCAGTAACTCAGATCACCCAGTCTCCACGGCAACAGATCCCTCTGATGTCTGACGTTGTCCAGGGCGGTATTATAGAGAACATTAAGAACACTGTGAAAGGTACAGTCAGCTGCAGGCCTTCTGTCATTACTAGTTCAGTTTTATTTATATATCATCAAATCGTAACATGCAGTTAGGTCCGAGAATATTTGGTCATAAATACCATTTTCTTAATTTTGCTTCTGTATGCCACCACAGTAGATTCAAAATGGGACTATTAAGATGCAGTGGAAGTGCAGACTTTCAGATTTATTACAAGGGGCTGCAACCATTTTATAGACAGTTACCTACATTGAGCAGCTCAAATGTAACTGGACAAATTAACATGATCATAAATAAAAATGCTTCTTTTTAATACGTAGATAATAATTACATTCAATGACTCCCTGCATCCAGTGGACAGTACCAATAATGGTTTTCCTTGTTTGTGAGGCCTTTCCTGGGGCTGTCTTCAGCTGTTATTTATTTGTGGGTCTTACAGCCTTCAGTTTTGTTTCCTGCAAGTGAAATGCATACTCGATTGAGCTGGGACCAGATCAGATCAGGCACTGCAGAATATTCCACTTTCATTATATTTTCTATAGTAGACATCCCTGCTCCCTATATATTTTAAAAATCACGCAGGTGCTTCTGTCCTCTGTTACATCAATAGATGGACGCTACACTTTAAAGAGCTGTAATCCTAAGCCCTTCCTTCAGATTGGATTCCCTCAAATGACCTCAAGATAAAGCTAAGAGGTTGCACTTTAAGTCCATGTTTATTGTATAACTGTAGCTTGTTTTGTTAAACAGCTAAAACAACAAAACGTGTTGTCATTTTCCATGCGTACGGTATATACACTGCTGAAAGTTTTCACATGGCACTTTACATAGAAAGGACAAGAGCTTACAATGATATAGAGAAGCCAATTCCTCCTTGAGAAAGCTCTTGGGAGAAGAAACGGAAGCAGACTCAGGTAAATTAGAGTGTTAACATGGTATGGATATCACTGACACAATAAATCCTGGCCAGGTTGACGGGACCAGTACCTACAGATTAGAAATTTTCACCTCTACAGCCTAGTTTTTGTAGTTTGTACTTTTGATAACTTGCAGAAACATGATTATACCGTAAGATCTTCTACATGAACAGTGTTGTACTATGAGGAAGATATGATGGATTTCGGACATTAAAAGAACTTTATAACTCTAATGCCTTTAAGACATGGTTGACGTTTAACATGTTTGACTGTAATAATTATCAGTTCATTTAAATTTCTGTATATTATTGTTTTGTTTTAGCATCATCTCGATCCCAGACACCGTCGCTGTCTCATCTGCACAGCAGCGTTGTTATTGATATCACAGATGATGCCCAGGCCACTGTGCACCGTGAGAGTTCAGAGGCTGTGTCAGCGTTGCTCGCCTCCCAGAAAGCCGAGTCCACAGCTCTCTCACCTTACCTCCCTCTCAACTCCTCCCCTGTCTCCTCTCCTCCTGTCCCTCCATCTCCCTCACCGTCAGAGGGAGGCCGCAGGACAGAGATAGAACCTCCCATTCAGCAGCAACAGCAAGGCATTATTGGAAGTGGAAATACCGCACCAAGGAGCTTAAGCAACAAGATAGAGTTTGGGCCCTCTGATGTTATCAGGTGAGAGTAGACATGTTCAACATTAACACAGCATACAGGAGCAAATCGAAACAACACTTGTACTAAAATATGATATATCAATTACACATTAAACAAGGAATTCAAAATAAAATGTTGCCTCAAATGATTCAAATAAACCTGTTACGGTGTTTACAGTAATTTATGGTAGAAATTAGCAATGGCTTTATATATACATATGTTTAACACAGTTTCTTCTGTGCTGTGTTTTTAGACCTGTCGCACTGATGACTGAAAATGCGCTGCCAGTGGAGAAGGAGAAAACTGTCCTTCCTCATCATCATCTTGATCATCAACAGCAGCCCACACAACTGCAACACTACACATCCATCCACCCTGGCGTCAAGAGCCTCACCTTATCTGAAGAGACAATCAAACACCCACAGCAGCTACCACCAGCCCCCAAGATGAACACAGTTCTTCCTCTTGACTTAGCCAAATCCAAAACAAGGCCCAGCCCAAACACCAACTCATCTCAGTTTGACACTATTCTACAAAAATCCCAACACCCCAACACAAACCCAACTGACCTTTTTAAAGTTAAGCCCCAACCAGGCCAGCTAGAAAACTCTAAACCTAAACCTTACACATCTCCAGAAGTCTCTAAGCATAAGATACACAGGTACTCAAATATCTCTCCACCTCAGACAGGCCGTGTCCATGCTACGCTAGAGTCAGCAGAACCTTCACGGTCTGGTTTCAAGCCAGTCCCAGTTCGTTTTGAATCAAGTGGAGATGGTACAAGCAGCAGCAGCAGCAGCATCACCAAGAGTCCTCTGATTATTGATAAAAACGAGACATTTACTGTTTACAGGGACCCAGCACTGGTTCGCTCTGATGCAGACAATTCTGCCTCTGCAACCGTCTCTTCTAACCACGTGGCTGCCTATCTCCATCCCCACTTGCACTCCCCGTGTCTCTCTCCTGCATCACACCCTCATGCTGCATCCCACCTCCTCATTCCATCTCACACCTCTCCCCTACCACACCCGCATCTTTTACCCCCTGGAGTGCTCCCGGCAATGTCTGCTCCTTCTGCCTCTCTCCTTGGGGGCCATCCTCGGCTCGACTCCTCCGGCGGATTGGGTCACCTGCCCCTTTCTCACCCAGCAGCCGCACACCAGCAGCAGTTTTTACAGGTCTGATTCCTAATGGATACATGCTATAGTCACGTAAAACCTAGCTGTAGGGGTAGCGGTTGAGGTGAAGGGAGGACAGTGTGGGAAGGGAGGGGAGTAATGTTGTCCCTTTTTTCAATTTATATAAAATATGACAGCTTGGACATGAATGTTACATAATCCTTTCAAAGATAATAAACCAAAAAATATGCCTTTATTTTCAGGGTCAGGGCCCCACTCCACCCTCTCTTCTAGCCCAGACTCACAGCGGGACAGCAGGGCTTGGCCTGTACCCAATCCTTTGGCAGTACCCTAATGGAACACCCACTTCCTATACCCCAGGACTTAACTTGCCCACCACAGCTAAGTGGGTCCACTCTGAAAATCCTGTCACCGTGAATTCTGAAGCCTCCCTCAGGAGGGTAGGTGTGCATATGTTAACGTATTTGTGTGTGTATCTGTGTGTGTGTATCTATGTGTCTATTAATAAGAAATGCTTGGGTGAATTTTTTTGAAATGCAATATAGTTCTGCTACGTAGACAAAGAGAACCTAATCAAAACAAATGAGACAAAAACATACACACACACGTGTATTTATTTATTCAGGAATATGAGTCGATTTCACTTTTTTGTGAGTTACAAAATGATCTGCGTGTTTGCACTTAGTTGCACATGTTTTTTGTGGGAAAACTTATATGATCACATTTTCTGTGTTGTGAATGTTCTATTGTGGTTTATTATTGTTATGGTAATGATGTATCTTTGTGGGTGTTGTGTGCAGAACACTGCCAGTCCATGGCTGCACCAGGCTGGTGCTAGTGCTGCTGACAGTGTGAGTTTGCTGAGCCACATTCCTGTCCGGCCGTCCAGTGCAGACGCCCAACGCCCCCATGTCAAGATGAACACACACACAAGCCCTCCGCTGTCAAAGACTAACATGGATAGTTTTAAAGAGTAAGAATAAAGAATATCAGTATCATGTAAATGCATGTAAAGTTATTTGCCAAAAGAAGTCACATTAAGGTATGCTTCCCTTAAACATTTGAGACCTAAACCCAAAGTTCACGTCTGGATCAAGTATCAAACAGTCTATTCAGAACATTTAAAATATTTATTTTGAGAAAACAACAACATTTTGAAAAATCTGTATCATAAAAAATCTCTGGATTTCCATAGCAGTGTTAATTAACAAATTTAAGCATGAGAAAGTTTTAAAAAATAAGCCGGTCATTGGAACGGCTTTCACTGAGCTATACACATGAAATTTCTCAGGAGACTGTTAAGTGCATAGCTAAAACTACTTTCTAAATTATTTTGCACATTCACAAGTTGAATATGGTTATAGTGGCAGAAAATCATACTCAGTGGAAACGCTGTCCCAAATGGAATAACAGTGGAAAAAGAGAGCACTCTAAATGTTTGCTTTAGGCATTTGAAGCATATATCATTTCTGAAGCTTATTGTTTAGAACCCACACAAGCAGCAATAGAGCTAAGTAAGCCCGGAATAGCAGACAGGGAATGTCAGGTCAGTTAGACGAAGTGACTGATCCAACAACAAAGCAGTTCAGATAGAATGCTATTCATTCAGCAATCTGTGCTTTAGTTATGTAACCACAAGCCATTGTTTAGACACCACTGAATTCCTATACACAACTGCATCACTGAGGTAATATCACACATCAGTCATTTCTGTCCTTGCTCCATGTTCATTCAAATTTGCTTAAAATGACAGTAATTCCTTGATACCCTGGAGATGGCCTAAACCTGCCTATTACCTGTCCAGTGTAGGTTTACAAAGTATCTGAGACTTCCTTTAAGGTGTTCCTTCAAGTGATTCCCTGGTTTTGCTTTATTGGATTTGTTTCATTTCATATACGATTACCTGGATGACTGAGAATCAGAAATAATAATATAGTTGTTCAGTGCAGCCAAATGTCTAAAATTGCCTTAATTTGATGAAATATGAGGTGAAAGCTTATCAAATGCAGTAAAATATTTGATTTGTCTGTGTGCAGAGATGTGGTTAAGAAATGCTATGTTGATCCCATCAGGACATTGACGTTGGCACAGCTTAAACAGGAGCAGACAGACAGAAGTCGAACCCCAACAGGAAAAGACCTACACCGCCTTTACCTCGATTCCCACACCAAGGCCCACCTGACAAATACACAGGTACACAATCAAAAACTGACAGCATATTTATTGTTTATATTAATATGAGCAGCAGAACTAGGATTGTAAATTGTATATCATATTATTGTAATGTTCTTCTATTTATGTTTTTATGATCAATTTTAATGTAAATTTTAATTACAGAACTAACAGCTTAAATGTGAATGTCTTTTATTTTTTTTTAATAAATATTTATTATTTTACAAAGTGTATGTGAAAGAGAATTCTTGATCAGCCTTTTCAATCTGACGGACAGTGACCCCTCCCGTTATCATCCAGACATCCATTGACTCACAAATGAAATCAGAGTATTTTGATTTGGTTGTCCGTGAATTTGATAACCATTTCAGTGTATGTGTTTTCTTTCTCAGGATGCAGCTCAGGCAGCAGATCGATCCTGTAAATATAAAGAGGAGAATCGGCAAATCCTAAAAGAGAGCATTGAAGTTGCGCCTTTCACTGCTAAGATCCAGCGCCCCAGTGACCCTGGAATGGACAGAGACAGAGAAAGAAACAGAGATCCAGCATTCCCTGTCAGGATACCAGCTCTTGCCAACCCAAACCCCAAGGCCATCCACACCCATCCCCACATCATTCAGTCAGAAAAGAGTAATTACTTCACTACACTGTCCAACAGTGTAGTAAATGAGCCTCCAAGACTCTACCCCTCCAAGGAGCTTAGTTCTTACTATGAGAAAGTATCACTCATTTCCCCAAGGGTTGTGGCCAGTGTTGGAGCCTCTGTGCCAAGCCAGGGAACTCTGTCTCTGGGAAGCTACAGCTCAAAAGCCTCTCTCTCTAAGCCCCCTCCCCTCATTAAGCACCAGCCAGAGGGAGGAGAGGGTTTAGCAGGGAAAATCACTGAGCAGCTCGGCCAGCAGGTGACCCTGGTCCAACAGCAGCATCAGCACCACCCAAGTGTGGACAGGGTAGAGTCCCGCAGCCCTGCCATTTCTCCCTCCTCTTCTGTGTCATCATCTTCATCCTCAGCCTCAAATCACCATCACTACCAACAGCAGCAGCAACACCAACAGCAGCTCAGGGCAATGCCATCTCTCCACCGAGCACCTGTCTTCCATCCGCCCACACAGCATGCACTGGAGCGTAAAGAGGCTGCAGAGCGAGAGAGGGAACAAGAAAAAGAAAGGGAGAGGGAGAGAGCAAGTATCAGTGGACGTCTCTCCCCACCAACCCTAACACCCATCCAGCCAGTCAGCTTAGCAGCAGCTGCTGGCAAAACATCAGCGGAGCAGCAGAAACCCCCCACGTTGCTGCCTGAACTCAGGGATGTCAAAGGTCATGGAAACACTGCAGCTATCACCTCTGTGGCCTCTGCCATCAGTGGGGAGATTATGACTCCTCCAACAGATGGGTGGACAGGCGGAGAGATGATTCAGGAAAGAGGAGGGGTATACTCTAGAGACAAAGGGGTGTCACGGGGCAGGCCCCATGCAGCAATGGCCTCAGTCATTGTGCGCCCATCAACATATGTTAAATGTGACAGTCCTAATGGTGCTAACAAAACTGGTGCAATTATTAATAAGGAGCTTCCCCAGGGAACGTTCTACCCATCCAAGCTTCAAGGGGAATGCCCAAGATTTGGGGAGAGCGTTAGAGAACCTGGCAAGGTTATCCAGTCCAACTCAAACTTGGATGACATCTGTGTCCAGTATAAAATGACTTCTATGCGAGGCATACATGGACCTGTAGCAGCCAGCACAACGAACTCCATGTGCAGGACTGCTGTATCAGCTTCATCAGCTTTTCGCATACAGAATAAAGGTGGGACAGCCACCCCTGAGTCTGGATACTCTGTCACATCTCGGGGTGAGTTTAAAACTGGCATAGGTGGGCGGGTGGTCAGCCATTTAGGACCTGAGAGAGAGCACCAGGAGGGGTTTGATTTGTATACCAAGTCTCCATGGGCATCTTTGCCTTCTGCTAGTTCAGCAGGAACACCCCACTGCAGTCCAAGCCTCACGCCAACATCAAGCTCATTTTCTGGCTCTAGTCAGCTTTACTCCTCCCCGTTTATCCACCTCAAGAAGCACAAAGCTGCTTTGGCTGCAGCCCAGTCCAGAAATAACTTCTCCACTGCTCCCACATCCATCACAACTGGAAACTCCAACCTCAGTGTAGACTCAGTTGACACTCCTATCCACAACTCACCCCCACCACTATCTTCAGCTGAAGCTTCCTCATCTTCAGTTGACAGCTCAGCAAACAGGGGCCCCACACCAGGCAAGTCCAGCCCCCTGCCTAATGGCCAGCACTCTGGATCAGCTTCAACAAGCTGTGGACAGCCCAGTAACTACCACAAGCTGAAGAAAGCCTGGTTAACCCGGCACTCTGAGGAGGATAGGAACACAACTGCTACTGCTAGCTCCACCAGTTCTAAAGCGGACAAACTGCCCAGCATTACTACCAACACAAGTAACACTACAGCCATGTCAGAAATTATCAAACCCTGTACAGTTAATCTCAGTGCGTCCACCTCCAGTGAGGTGGAGATGAGCAAAGATAGTGGAAGCAAAGGTGAGAGAGACAGACAACTGGAGGAAAAGGTGGTAGGACCAGCAGCAGGAGGAGGTGGTGGGGATGACAGAAAAGCAGCTCCTTTATCGAAGCGGGGGAACAAGCGCTCATACGAATCTGGTTCAGATAGTGGGGGAGATGACTCAGATGCCAGTGAGAGTAAGATGGAGTGCCGAGCCAAGCGTCAGCCTAAACCAACCTACAAGAAGAAACAGAATGACATGGCCAAAAAGAAAGGAGACCATGAAAAAGAGGAAGATGACATGAAGCCCAATGGTATCTTCAGATCAGCTAGAGAGAAGACAAAACTCAAACTTGCAAGCAGCAGTAAGTCTTATATTGTTGACATTTACTGTAACATTGGCAGCCTTTTCTGAACTGTTTCTTTGGCAGCAGGGCTGGAAATGTGAATGGCAGGATAAAGCTGTTTTTTTTTTTTTTTTTGTGGGATTTTTTGTTTTTGTTAACTGATCCCATGGGGATATATTAAATGTGGGCATTTAAGCCCAAGTACAAAGGTATCTACTGAAAATATGAATCATTAAAACAAACTGTTGTCTTTAATATCTCAGACAGCAACTTCTTTACCAACTGTTTATTGATTTCATAATAAGTCATAATCATAAGAAATTTAATTTTGTGCACATTCAGATGGGATTCCTCGCTCTGTGCTCAAGGACTGGAGGAAGGTGAAGAAGCTGAAGCAGACGGGGGAGTCTTTTTTGCAGGATGATTCATGTTCAGAAATTGGACCCAACTTGCAAAAGTGTCGTGAATGCCGGGTGGTCCGCAGCAAGAAGGGCGAGGAGTCTGCACATTCCCCAGTCTTTTGTCGCTTCTACTATTTCAGACGGTAAGTCTTTCCTTCTACTTGCATTATCTTCCATCTACCTGCCATGGTCTGTGTTCACATTACAGGNAATCAGATCTGATCTTTGTGTTGTGGGTTCACCTTCTTCTTTTTAAGTGAGATGTCTCTGGTGCTCTTGTTAAACTGCCATGCACTATTGCACTAATGTAAACTGTTCTGTGAACATCATGGGTCCAAGAATAACAACAATGTGATTGGTGCAACAGTCAAATCGTGAACACTGATGGTGTAGCCGTGGTAGCATACACATCCAGGATATTGTTGCTCTCAGTGATGGTATATGATGGTATATGATGATTTATATACATATGAGGAGTTGACATTTTTGTGACGTTTGGGTAGCACTGTCTAGTTCTCAGGGGTTGGAGTGCAGTTCCTCCAATGCTATCTTAGCATGAAGTGGTACGTAAGCAGGTAAATGTGCAGTCACAGAATGTATGTCTCTGCATACAAAATGGTTTACTTTTCACAGCCACAAAAAGATTTAAAAAGAAAACTAATAAAAATAAATAATAATAAACATGAATAAAAGAACTTTAAGAAAATATATTTGAAGTTATCTGTGGTGAGAGAATCTACAGTGTCACATTGGATTGTTTCTTTCCATCATTCTGTGTGAGTCTTAAGAGTTTACTTTTGTGTATCACAAAAGGTAATAAAGGATATGTGCTGTGTCTGTATTTCCAGCCTCTTTAATTCCTGTGTGCTAATAAGCTGTGTCTTTTAAAGGCTTTCATACAGTAAAAATGGAGTCATCAGGATGGATGGCTTTTCCACCCCAGACCAGTTTGATGATGAAGCTCTGGCCCTGTGGGTCCCTGGAGCAAAGGAGGAGAGTCTCCTGGACCAAACTACAGCCAAGTACATCCTCAGCTTCATAGGAGACAAGTTCTGTCAGATGGTTGTGACTGAGAATACTGCAGCCAGCTGGGTTAAGAAGGATAGTAAGTTGTCTTAAAATGGGTGCTATCCTGATTGTCTATTAAAAAAAAAACATATTTTGTTATAAAAATTAAAATTTGAACCTTTCTTGTGCGTGTTTCAGCCAAGCTGGCGTGGAAGCGAGCAGTGCGAGGAGTGAGGGAGATGTGTGACGCATGTGAAGCAACGCTCTTCAATGTTCACTGGGTCTGTCAGAAATGTGGTTTTGTTGTCTGCCTGGACTGCTACAAGGCCAAAGAGAGAAGGCGTTCCAAAGGTCTGTTTGTTATACAATAGGTGCATTTTTATCAACCAGTTTGGAATGAACAAATCTGGCTGCATAGTGTCGGTTGTAATAAACAGAAAAATGGAAAGGGCCTCAGAATGTTTTTTCACTTGTTAAACTACAATTCTTTTTAAATGTTAATTTCCATTTGTCCGTTTTCATATTATCTAGCAACCAAGACAGAAAAGTGAGGGATTCTAATTTACGCAGCAGTGCTTGTATCATACGATGCAGCTTCTCTAGAATTATTTAGAAAAGGTGTTTCCATCTTCCATATTGATTTAATTTTAGTTTTTTGCAATATCCATACCATTTTTCTGATGTGGTGAAACACCTCTATTAATTAAATGTGTTTACAGTAGTCAGGTTAATAAAATACTGATTTCCTACAAAAAACTTCCCCACCCAAAAATTTGTTGAGAACTGATAATGCTCCGGTAAAAGTGCGCCAGGCTAATCCAATTGTCATGCATGTCATCTAAGCGCTGTGGACTCGAGTATGTTAACAATATGGCTCTGATTTAGATTATCAAGTTGCGTTCAGAGGTATTTTTTCTCTGTATTGCTTGGAAGATGTCCCATAATGATATCCATTTGGATCATTTTCAGATAAGAACTGAGTCTGGTTATGCCAGGCTATGTGTATCAATGTATTTAATGTATTTTTTGTCAGTACTGAGTGAAAGTTATTATTTTGATAGCACTGTTTTTTCTTTCTCTTATTATATTGTTATAATAAGTCATCCTCCTCTGCAGATGTATACACTGTGCATCTGTTTCTAATACGCTACCTATGTGCTCTGTGTGTGACTTGTTTCCTCTATGATCAGATAAAGAACTATACGGATGGCTGAAGTGTGTCAAAGGCCAACCCCATGATCACAAACACCTCATGCCAACACAGATCATACCTGGTACAGGTATGTATGCTAGCACCTCTTTTTGTTCCTGTTTACATGTCCACATTTCATGGTCCTGCCTTTGCCACTTAGCTGCTAAGTCTTCCCACTTCCTGAACACATATTGACTAACATGCTGACGATATTGATTAAAGAGTGATCAGGTTTTTTT
>JASGAT010352463.1:22343-43522 GCA_030220025.1 Chelon auratus | reverse complement strand
GAAATGACTAATATCCTTTTAATTATAATGCATTTTAGTTTTGATGGCAAGCTCAGTTCAAAGACACCATGCTATTGTAGTGCAATAGCTGCAATAGCCGAAAGTTTACACTTCAAAGTCATCTTAGTAGTTTAATTTTAAATCTAAGCTCATGATGAACATTTGTCTCTGTCCAGGTATTTCCCAACTTGACTCCTCACTGACAGGATCATGTTGCATTCTAATGAAGGTCTCCTTTTTTCCTGTAAGAATTAAATTCAGCTGCATTGTTCTGATGTTTCAGTGCTGATGGAGTTGGTGACGTCCATGCACACTCTGAGAGACAAACACAACATAAAATCTTACTGTCCGTGCACAGACAAACAGAACCTTCTCACCAAACCACCGCCCACCAATGGAGTCTCACAGGTACTACTCTCTATTCAGTTTCAATCTGATTTTTAAAAATCATTTACTGAGTGTCTTGCTTTCAGTAACTCAATGGCACATTTAGATGCTTTACAAGTGTGGTTGTTTGAGAGGTCCAAAATATGGTATTGTGTTACAGTTATGAAAACAATGCTCAGTCCTAAGTAAGAATAATAATAACAACAGAGACTCAGTTGTAATCTTTTGTATAATCAAAAGTGCAAGAATAATCTGACCATCCAGTTGGAAATCCGTTCCTGGATTTTGAAATCTGTCATATTTTTGTGGGATCCACTCCAGTTCACCCACAAAAACAACAGAGGTACAGATGATGCTGTCCTGACACTGTTAGATTCAGTGTCAAAGCAGCTTACACTTCCTAAAGGATACACAAGGGTTTTGTTTGTAGATTTCAGTGCAGCTTTTAATTCTATGAAGGTGCATATCCTTCTGAAAAGGCTGGTTGATTTAAATGTTGATGAGGACCCGATCAGAGACTTTTTCTCCTGCCGCAAGGAAGCGTTCTTTCACCTTTGCTTTTTTCCTTATTTACAAATGAATTCATACTTAATGATTATAACTTCAAACTGATTAAATATGCAGTTGACCTGGCCTTAGTCAGCTTGTTACAGAGAACGGACTCTTCTGGTGAGACCTCCTATCTTGTTCACATTAAGGCTTTTGAAGCATGGTGCTTCAAAAATCTTACTGCCCGTGCCTTAAGCCTTGAGCTTAATTCTGGACTGCCAGATAAGCTCTGAAAATACTGACTTTGTTTTTAAGAAACGTTCACAGCGGCTTCACCTTCTGAGAAGACTGAGCTGTCTTGGTGTCAGTCCACTGATTCTGGAACTTGTGTATACTACATACATAGAGAGTGTCCTAACATTCATCTCTCTGCTTGATTGGGTTGCTTAAGCTGTAAGTGCTAGAACAAATTAAATAGGATTGTGACAATGGCAAGTAAAATTGTGGGAAAACCCCAAAAGTCTCTGACCCA
Source organism: Chelon auratus (assembly GCA_030220025.1). Lineage (NCBI taxonomy): Eukaryota > Metazoa > Chordata > Actinopteri > Mugiliformes > Mugilidae > Chelon > Chelon auratus. The sequence goes on along the minus strand of JASGAT010352463.1, from coordinate 42,114 downwards.
CATTTATACTGAAAGGATAGGGATCAGTTGAACAGTTTGAACTTTTGAAGTCTGGGAGGCGATATAGAGCCCCTCTGGCCAAACGCCATTGGCATCTTAACTCAACTAAGTGACCAATCCACGTATAGTGACTTGAACTGTCATTCCACTGCCTTATTGTATTTATTATTGTGTCCACGCAATGCTGTGTGCCTGTACATATGTCAACTTTTGTATTTTAACACTGTCTGTCTTCCGCGTTGGTGAGCCGAAGACAATTTTCCACCTCGGTGGACAATAAAGTTTTATTCTATCCTATTCTATTCTATTCTATTAAATATACAGAACTGCAATTAGTTGATCATACCATTTATTCTATCATATTTATCAGAATATGTGGTGAAAGTTTTATGAGCATGTTATCTTCACTTGGTCTGTGTTTAGAGTAACTTTGCCAATTTGTATAGTAAAATCTACCAGTTCTTAGCTTTCATTGTACCTTCTGTCTATGTCTGCCAGGTTCTGCAGAATGTGCTAAACCACAGTAACAAGCTGTCTCTGGTGAAGGCTGAGCCAGGCCCACAGCAGAACTCAGACCAAGGAGGAACCAAAGTAGAAACTAATGGAGGATGTGGTGGAGGAAGCAGTCCAGTTAGTGACACGGGAAGTGCTCCTGTCACCCCACCAGAGTCCCAGTCACCTCTGCACTTCCTGGCTGACCTGGCAGAGCAGAAATCCAGGGAGGAAAAGAAAGGTGAGAGTGAATAGGAAGCACTGGAATAAAGATAATTCTAACCATTTATCTTGTGGTTCTTCACCTCACCAATTACTTTCACCTCCAGAAGTTATATTGCATATTTTTGCTCTTGCTATAGTATATGAGGGATTCATTAATTAAACTGTTGCTGTAGGTGTACCACTTCATATTTCTTCCCCTTCTCCATGCAACGTGGAAGTAGGTGAATTGCTTCACAAATACAACTTTATCCCCCTTCTCTCTCTAACAGAAAACAAGGAATCAGTGTTGTTGAGCGCATCTGCAAAGGAGGACAAAGAGAGGGACAGTCTGGAAGTCCTGCAGCAGTGTAAAACCACGTCACTAGTGGCTAACAGTACAGAGCAGGGCTCCACACTCAGAGATCTGCTCACCACCACAGCTGGAAAGCTGAAGCTGGGTTCCACTGACGCAGGAATTGCCTTTGCGCCTGTCTACTCTACTGCTTCACAGGTACGCACACCAAGATACGTAGAATACATAGAATAATCTTAGAGTATTATATGTAATACATGAAGCAATCAGTTATTCGTAACTATGCTTCAGCTTTCGAAAGATTTATATAAGGTTTGTATTTGTATATTTTCTAAAATATGCTTGATTGGCTTTCTGTAGACTGGAAAGGGTGGGCGAACGATGCCCAATATCCTTGATGACATCATTGCCTCAGTAGTAGAGAATAAAATTCCTGCCAGCCGACACAACATCACCACAAAGTTGTCCATCAAGCAAGAGCTTGTCACCCCGGGGAACAACAACAACAACACCAGTCCAGCTGTTACAGAGGATTTCAAATCAGACAGGAAGAAGTCAGTGCCTGTTACGACAGTGGTGCCAGTGGAATCAACCAATCAGTATCCAGACATTCCCCACTGCTGGTTAAACAACGGAAGGTTACTGTGGCTCAAAGATCACCGGAACCAGAACAACTGGAAGCTGTTCAGAGAGTGCTGGGAACAAGGACAGGTACACATCAGTCTTACAGTAAGCACGAACAGCAGTACTGTACTAAAATGGTCAATACCAAAGTCTTGAAACATAAGTATGTGGTTTTGTGTTTCTGTAGCCTGTGTTGGTGTCAGGGATCCATAAGCGACTCAATACCAGTCTTTGGAAGGCTGACTCATTCAACCAGGAGTTTGCAGACCATCAGGGAGACCTCCTAAACTGTAAAGACCAGGTGGTGTCTAATTCTGGGATCAAGGAGTTCTGGGATGGATTTGAGGACATCACCAGTAAGTTCAGCTCCATTTGGTCTTCTGCATGTTCCGCACTGATTGGTTTTATAAGCACTGACATTGACCATGTTTACATTCACAATATATTCAAGTTATTCCAAAGATTTGACAGTAACGGTCTGTCTTAACTTCTTAACTGTTCAGAACGGCCAAAGTCCAAAGATGGGGAACCTATGGTTTACAGACTAAAAGACTGGCCATCTGGAGAGGAGTTCATGGCCCTCATGCCCTCAAGGTACTCATATCCTTCACCTTTATTTTTCCACTGTTACTCGTGTTAACCGTGATAAATCTCAAGTTTTAAAGTAACTATGAACCCGCCTATTTATTCCAGATATGATGACTTGATGAAGAACCTGCCCCTACCAGAGTACTCTGATCCAGAAGGAAACCTCAACCTGGCCTCCCACCTGCCATCATTTTTTGTCAGGCCAGATCTGGGGCCAAGACTTTGTTGTGCCTATGGTATGAGGGAAACTGCAACAAGAACTTAAGATTACCTGTCACTGTTTATCATTTTACTCAAGTATTTGTGTCTGAATGTCATCCTAATGAATAAATGAGCAAATCGAGTTTGGGAATCAAGAATAGCTCCTCCCTTCAGTTCACAAACTCGGGTTGACTGAGATATGCACATCTAACAAGCATTTGGTCAAAATGTTTGATCTATTGGTAGTTAAAAGGACGATTTCTCTCCTTATTTACACTTAGATACTCAGCGCGTAAAATCACACTGCATTTACTACTGCTGCATTGTTCATACTCCTTAGCACTGCAGTTCATCCATACATTTCCATTTAAAATATTCAATGCATCTCTGTGGCATCTCCTTCTGCTCTTATTCTGTTGTGCCTGTCACTGTAGGTGTAGCTGCATCTCAGGACCAGGACTTTGGGACTGGCAACCTCCATATTGAAGTCTCAGATGTGGTCTCTGTCCTGGTCTATGTTGGAGTAGCCAAAGGCAATGGAGTACTGTCTAAAACTGGTGAGACTTGCTGTCATTTCAATCATCAACTTAGGAATTGTGCATCCTGAATTACTGTGAGCATGAGAGGACAATATATAAAGAGTATTTTCAAAAATTAAGAAAATGTTTATATTTATTCATTTATTTATTATGTTGTATTTTTCACAGAATGAGAGACTAAATAACTAAATATTCCAAAAAAATAAGAACATCAGTACTTTGTAGATAATACTAAAATAATAATGATGGAAAATACATTTGTTTCTGTTTCTAGGAGTGTTGAAGCGTCTGGAGGAGGAGGACCTTGATGAGGGGGTACGGAAGAGGCTGAAAGACTCCAGTGAAATACCAGGGGCTCTGTGGCACATCTACCCCAACAGAGACATGGACAAAATACGAGAGTTCCTGCACAAGGTTAGCGCTCACATAGAGATATTGAATTAATGCAACAGCTTCAACAGAATACATGGTGAATTTCAGTGCAATATTGACCTCACAATCTCCCTCTTAATTAAACAACACCTCAGCTCTGCAAGGAACAAGAATTGGATGTGTCACTTGATCAGGACCCAATCAGAGAGCAGGGTTGGTACCTGAACAGGAAGCAGCGTCAACGGTTGCTGGATGAGCACGGAATTCAAGGCTGGACCATAGTTCAGTTCCTGGGAGACTCTGTCCTTGTACCTGCAGGGGCCATGTACCAGGTATTTAGAATATACCACATTTGTTGACATCATTGATCATGTAAATATTTACGTTGATTTACGTACAATAACCCTTACCAAAACATCAAAATTGTGAAAATTATTTAAACAGACATCCAGAGTTTTGAGAGGTGCTTGTCATTGTTAATATTTCTTCATTTTTTTGATTCATGTCAGCATTATGTTATTAGGAGAAGTTCTGTTACATTTTACTGGTTAACCAAAAGATTAACCAACTACTCATAAAATAGCCGATACATTATTCAAAAAATAGTCAATGGCAAAGGTTGTGAATACTTATGCACATGTGATTTCTTAGTTTTTTATTTTTAATAAATTTGCAAAAAAAGAAAAAACAATCACATTTTCATTATGAGGTGTTGTGTGTAGAATATTGAGGGGAAAAAATAATTTAATCAATTTACAATTGAGGCTTTAACATAATAAAATGTGAAAAAAGTGCTGTGAATACTTTCTGGATGCACTAAAAATCCCACCAACTGAATGTGTATGTACGCCTGTCAACTGTCAACTTAGCCATGTAAACACATGTGTGCATGCATATATACAACTTGTGCACATCCTGAAGCCCATATGCACATATGACAATAGAGTAGAATAGACTATAATAGGTCAAATAAATGTTTGTTAATGTGGTGAATGAGTGAGTTCATTGCATCAATGCATCTGAAGGCATCAGGACAGACTAATAAAACCAGCAGCCTAAGAAGTGCAGTGACAGTTTGCATGGCCAGTCACTGTTTACCTGCTTACCTTACCTTGGGCAGAAACCTTTACACAGTAAGACTAACCTGTTTAATTTATCCCACCCAAAGATACAGTGTTTGTGATTGTCAATCACCTTTGGTTAACCTGTAAAATAAATGCATTTGTTAAAAAAAAAAAGCTTGTTTAGAGACCTAAGTCCTTTTTGACCATGTCTGTACACTTAAATTTGACTGGACATTGACAAGCCAAGGCAGAGTAAAACAGTCCAGTCAGAGGTCAGGAGGTTCTGGTTGCCTTTATTTTGTGGAGACATATTCTTAACCCCTTAACGCCTGAATTGATTTTTCAGTTATATAAAGAAGTTACTTATTTGTGTTTTTGCTTACCGCTCCGACCGGTCCTACGAGAAACTAGTGCTTGCTAAAGATTTCTAGGAATTTTTTGAATGTGCACAAACCGACATTGGAGTATTACATGCGTTATTTCGGCTGCAGTCTGAGCGGAAACGCGAATTTGCGACACTAGGCGTGAAGGGGTTAAAGCTGTACTAGATTTTCAAGAATGATTATTGCATAGGCTCTTCTGTTACACAGGCTTGGGTAACCGTGACAATCATTATTGGCGATACTGACAAAAATAATCCTGTGTATGTATGTGTGTATCATGCAGTGACGATGCTGTCAGTCAAAGGTAAAACAGCCCAAATATAAAAGTAAAGAATTAATATTTAACTACAGAAACTGAGACACTGAATAAACCTAATATAGCCACCCTCATTTTATTCTTTTGAATTAAAAAAATTCAATGTAAAAAGGATAGGATAAAACCATAGATTTCGACTTTATGGGTGTTCATAATTTACCTGTTTTTACTTTTAGACTTTTAGCTTAGCGGTTACTACTGTTAAGTTAGCTGTTCTAGGAACTAGATATTAGCAGTATTAATGAACAAATATAACATTGTGTATATACTGTATATACATATGGCTATAGATGCACATATGCACAAGACACATGCCATCTACAAACTGAATACAAAAATATGTTTTGCACAGTGGTGCTCTTTTACCAATTTTAGACTTGACAAGATTGTTATGACGTGTTTTTCTTGTTTGTTGTGTAGTCTGCTGACATTCAGATTTCCTGTTAACACCCTCTCTCTTCCTCCATGTTAGGTTCAGAACCTCCATAGCTGTGTTCAAGTCATCAATGACTTTGTGTCTCCTGAGCACGTCGCCAGATCCTTTCACCTCACCCAAGAGCTCCGGCCCAATAAAGAGGAGGTCAACTATGAGGACAAACTGCAGGTGAGGGACCATCGCTCAGCCATTAATCTACATCACACGTTCAAATGCCTTTACTTTTTTTATTTGACTGGTAAAGATCTTGTCTAGATTCCTGCTCACATTATCATTAGTGGCAGACATCTGTCAACTCTGTGTCCTCCTATCTCAGTCACTGCTTGCCTTTGTGTTAGCCTGCACATCTGTTGAACAAGGACATACTGTACACAATGGTAGAGTGAGTCATCATCAGTGATGTTTTCTGGATATCAAGTCCCTCTGCTCTGAATAGTCTCCATGCACATATCCACCTTAGAGATGGTTGAAAATGAGTTGAGTCATCATCCATTGCCTGTCCCAGTGTCTGTGTTCTGACAGACTCCAGGGAATGAACAATAGAGAAATAGTCAGCCATATGCTCGTCAGACACAACAGTTTATGCTACTTGTGATGCTGAAAAACATTGTAAGGGGACATATACAGCACAGCACATATACAGGTCTATTATTTTTTACTAGGCTCTCAGGAAAGCAACAATTGTTTATCTCATACTAGTCCTTCACAAAGTCTGTCAACTGTAACCTCTAACAAACTCTTTTCTGTGAAATGTGCAGCTTTGATTTTCATTGGCATTGGATATTTTACAATACAGGAAGTATATTTACATTTATTGTCCAGAAGTTCATCTAGGATTTATTGTTTTTATGTCCACTGCATGTTGCCCTTTCTGTTTCAAGAAGCCCAAAATAATTGAAATTGAAAACGTGTTCTATGAACTGATGTGGGATGTGCCTTCATTATTTATTCATCATTTAGGTTGGTAAAAGGTCTGGTTTGGAACAGCACGTGGTGTGAAACATAGAACATCATCTGTACAACAACTGGAGACAGTGTCATGGCATGGCCACGCATAGCTTCCAATGGCACTAAGTTACTTGTGTTTACTGAATTGCTTAGTAGTAATTCCTGGATGTTTCTGTGCACCCTTGAATTAAACCTTAGACTCTGCACTGCCTCTGTTTGTTATATAACTCTACCTTGTTGTTTTGATTAACAGCCACATCCATGCGTGTTTGAGACAAAATGCTATGTGTGTGAATGGATGACAATAACCCACTGAACAATCTTGGCAACTGAGCAGATAACTGTTTGTTTATAACAGTTGATAGATTAAACAAGAAGATATGATTTATCAACAAACTGAAGCTAATGTAAACTGAAGAGCTGAATACATCACAAACAAATATTATTTTATTATATTACTAAGTAAGTAGCAAATCCAGTACAAAATTCTAACTATAGTCTGTATATAGCTGGACAGCGAAACAGCTCCTCAAAAGTGAAGCCAAAGCAAGTAGAGCTCCCCCTGGTGGCTGGCTGCAGTATAGGTCAGAGCCCAAGTGGATGGGACTTGGGCCAAACTAAAATATTAAAATACACATGAAATATTTATTTTTTTCAAGGATGGTTCCTGTCATTTTAGGTAGTTAATATAGTACTGATGAATGTTCACGTGTCCATTCTTCTTATAAGTATCATTTGAGGTAGTTGCTTGACGCTATAGAAACAGGATGTGGCATCATGATGACTACAAGTTGACATCCCAACCGCTCCATGAAACAGTCCCGTGCGACTGTGACAGTGGGATTAACTAAACAGATAAACTCTGACTCTGGCTCAAAACTCTCAAGATGCCCCACCTGTATCCCAGGGAAACTAGCATCAGTTTGGCCAATGCAAGGGAGTGGAGACGCATTGTCTCTATTTGTATACAGTACAGTCTATGATTCAAACCAGTAATGCTTGGTGTTGAGTTGTTATGTAAAAGACTAACAGGTTTGTAGTTTTGAATAGCAGCACAGCTCTTAAACCTCTTCCTCCTTCTCTTTCTCAGGTGAAGAACATCCTTTACCACTGTGTGAAGGAGGTGGTGAGCTCCCTGAAGAGTAGCAGCAGTGACAAAGATGAGGAGGAGGAGAACTCATGACACACAAACACCCCCCTGCCTTCTACATGCCTTCCAGAGAAGGCCTCGACTCCCTTCTGCACCTCGCCACATTGTCCTCATCAAGTGGAGGACTGTCACTGGAAGAGGTGACAGGTCAGACCTGGTCATGTGAACCAAGTGGCCTCGCAGTGTGAACGGCCCTCTTGATGCACATCCAGGTTGCCAGTGAAAGGAACAGCCACCTCCATCATCACCTCAAACCTTCAGTGCCAAGAGGAGACAAAGACAAGAAGTCCGCTGGACTGACAGGGATGAAGCTCCAAAGACTCAGAAAACAGGAAAGAAAGAAAGAATGCTGGCTGGGAGCCTTGTTAAAGCCACTACAATGGAGTGAAATGGCACTACATATTTCTGCTGGAAAAAAAAGAACTCTTTAGTGTGACTGCTGGCATACATCCTGCTAGCATGCAGTTTCCATGAGAATGAAGACTATCCTGTAAGTAGCAGTGATGGTGGAGCCACTGAGAGATGCTGAACCCTGGCTGCTGTTTTACTGTAATCTGCTGTGGACTATAAAGGCCAGGAGCTTTAATCCCTGTCTGTAGCAGCAACCCACACATTGTCTTGGACAAAAGATTTTGCTGATCACAACAGCATCACCAGCAACATTAAGATCAAAACTGACACCTCTGATGTTTTATTTAAAAAAAAAATCTATATATATAATAATTGTTGGGAAAAAATGCAAACCAGAAATCTCAGATGTTTCAGTCGTCAGTCTCTGCTGCTCCTTCATTTGTTGTTCCTTCTGTAATTTGTCTGTTCTTGTCCTGTTTTTGTAATTCTTTGTCAGTTGTAGCTTTGTTCTCCGCTCTCTTTTTCATACATTGTTTTGTTTTCTCTGTGAAGATGTATTTCTTTTATAGCTCTATGATGATGCATTAATGTAATAAATGTGAGTTGTACAGTTTTTTTTTGTTTTTTTTTTTTGCTATGTGGTTTTCAGTTGTAATACGGCTCAACTGTGATGGAGGACATGCACACACCAGCTACTTTGGGAGCTTTGGAAAGTGTTGATGCTCTACTGTCCTCATGCCATAAATACATTTTCTAAAAATGAACTGCCAAACTATTGTAAAGACTGTAAAGTTGTATAATGTTAAGAAAAAACAATATTGCTTATACACACTTATAAGCATTTTATGAATAAAGTATTTGCTGTAGAATTAACACATTTACAAAAAAAGATGTAATTTATTTAAGAAATGTAAGGATTGTCTTGTTTACTATGGTGAACTTTTGAAGTTAAAACATAAAAGACTGAAAAGTGAACTATAACATGTAAATATATACATTCACTTAAGTATTTTTTTAAAACATGGCTTGCTTCAATTTCAAATTTTAAAGTGCAAGTGTTACATGCTTTGTACATTGAAGTTCAAAAGGGTTTTACATTTTCCATTAAAATGGATTTATTGAACATTTGGTTTTGTGTTTTTGTGGTACGCTTTCTGAGTTAGCTTGTAGGAAACTTGTTGCTGCTCCTGTTTGACCTTATTGTGTCCCCACGAGGAAACCTGACCCCTGTGTTTTAGCACAGAACACAGGTTTGTACAGAAAACGTATACTATTAGTATATACCAACAAATCAATTCTGACATCTAGGGATGTAAAGTCATCTTAATTAAACAGGAGGACCCTCATCATCCACCAGTCACTTCATTCACTGGGTTCAAAGACAACAATAGATTAGAAATGAAAGGGAGCATGTTTTTGTTCACGAATGCATCTAAAATGATACATTGAAAATTTGCACTGTGTGTTTATCACCACATGGTGGTGCTGATATGTCATCTCAGTTGTGTTTGCTGTAAAGGCACACCCCCTCTTTCATCAGACTACAGCTGGTATGGAAAAGACAAATGATGTATTGATATAAAGCAGTTAAAAGACGTAAACAACCAGTGCAGCAAACACACTTTAAAAATAATCTTTTCTTCACGATGGAAAAAGATCTTCAAGACTTTCACGTCAACTTCTAATTGTTAAGCCCGAATGTATCTGAATCATTAGTACTTAGTACATGCAAGGCAGGTCAGTAATTGTACTTAGTCTAAAGACAAAGTAAAGAACATACATTAAGCTAAATTATGCATACTGAGAAAGGGGATGGCTGTAGAAATGGCTTCTCTTCCAGCTTACAGTTTTAACTGTATGAAAGGCTATCTGCAGATATTGTGAGAGGAACGGGGAATTTAGGAATTACGGACAGCATGGTTGGGTCAGATAAAAGCTGAGATGGCAACATCAAGAAAAGGAGAAAACTTTTTTTTTTTTTTTTTACAGTCTGTGGTCAGCACATTCTTTTTTTCATGTAAGAATGCCCGTTACACTGAGCACACTGATCAACCTACATAAAACAGTATCACAGGGTATTACAGACAGTTCATGGAAGGAAGCTTAAGTTGTTATTTTAACTTGTTTTAGTTTTCATCAGCTTGTAATGGCATGTATAGGTGAGACGTATGTGGGAAGTGGGGGGGATGGGCTGATACAGAGTGCAAGGTCCAAACTAGACTGTTAGTGTGTTTTGTAGATGCAAGTGTTTGTACATGATTTGTACATGAACATGATTTTAGCAACAACAAAAAAAAAGTCAGTGCATAAGGATATGATCCCATGATCAAAAACCCACTGGTTCTTCTGTGTTGCGAAATCTTTATCTTTGCCAGGGATATCTATCAAGACACTTGTTTCTGCACCCATACACTCCACCTCAGGCCTCCAGAAGATCATGTCCACCATATTTGCAGACAATCGACTTTCTCTGAGCAAGTATGAACTCCTTGGGACTCAACATTCTTTGGGTATTTATTTGTGTATATACACACAGTACAAAGTAAGGTCCATAAGTAGCCCATGCAAAAACTCCAAAGTACCCTGCAGACAAAACATACCAAAAAGAGATGTCTTCATCAGAACCACCTTATCCCTGGACTTTCAGGTACTGCAAGTGAATCCTATGCAGCAGCAAAAGCAGCAGAACTGAATGAGTGGAGAAAAATAGAAACTTCAGGCAGAAAACCAGTAATGAAAATCAACTGTGGCCTGTGAAGTCCATGTCTTTTTGATGATTTAAGAAAGAAGTGGGGTCTTATATGCTGCCTTAGAACAAATGAGCGAGTTTAAACTTCCCTCTGCTTCCAGGAGCTCTGAGGCTTACAGTAGGGTCCCACATTAGACAGATCTGCAGCTGTGTCTTCCTGATGACACCCTTATATTGTTGTGTGGAGGATGCAGTCTCCTGCTACGGCATCAGTAACAACTGCAACTGGGGACAAATGCAATAAGAGAATCTCTGATTTGTGACTCTGATCAGTGATTAAAGTTAGGGTTAGGGTAGGAATAAATCGTATTACTTGTGTTAGGTTTGGGGATTATGGTTTGTAAATAAATAAATAAATAATACATTATTTAATAGAAATAGTAAGAGAGTAAGAGTCCGCTCATCCTGCCTGCTTCACATGAAAAATGATGATTATTGAAAGCAACATGACAGTGGAAAGGTGAATGTCTAAAAGAACTGTCTTTCACCGGGACCAAAAGACTGGTCTGGTAACAACAAGTTAAAAAACCACTAAAGTTTACTCAGTGGTAACGTTAGTTGTTTCAAATTGATGATCCTGGTCGTGCAGAAACAGTTGGAGCACGACTAAGAAGCTTATGATTATGCCACTGGAGTCACAACGGGAAAGAAAACTAGTCATCTGTGTGCTCCTGTAAATGCATTGCTGCAGAAAATGTGAATGTTTCTTTCTATGCAAAAGCAATATGGAGTAACGCAGATTATTCAAAATTGCTGTTGGACTTTACACAGGTGACTCTCAAGTGTCAAATCCTTAGGAACATCCAAAAAGAAACCCAAAATACTGTAAGAGTATTGTACCGAGTGACTTCTAATGTGCCATCTTTGACAACACCAAGCCTTTTGTGAATGGTGATTTAAAAATAACTTGATGAATGTTTTCCCTCTAGCAGCATGCAGACAATTTAATAGCGACACTAAAAATTCCATAGCTGCATGGCTGCAATCAATCCAAGCCTCATGGCTCCTAATGGAGTACAAATGTGGGCCTCAGCGGTCTAAATTACTTTTTCACTGATATGCTTAACAGTTTCCTTATTATGCAGTACATCTGACACATAGATACTTATTATTATAACTTTCTTCTTATATTTTTTATGTAAATATTTACATGCAGTACGTTTACAAATTAAGCTATTTAATGAATGGCTTTTCTGTGATGGACTGGTGACCTGTCCAGGGTGTACCCCCGCCTCTCGCCCGATGACAGCTGGGATAGGCTCCAGCAGACCCCGCGACCCTTAACAGGAATAAGCGGGCACAGAAGATGTATGAATGAATGAGTGAGTGAATGAAAGGCTTTTATGCATAGAGGAGCATGGTAGTTTTTCTAAAGCAAAGGATCTAAATGCCTCTTCCAGCAATGGCACTAGCCCACCAATGGCTAGATTATTTTATTTATTTTTTTTATTTTTTCCACTAAAGATGATGGAGCCCCATTTTTTCTTATGGATACAAGAAAGGTCACCATGACTACACTGCCTGGTGGAGGCTATGATAAGCAAGGTTAAAAAATCACTGGGGATTCATCAATTTAACGACCCTGATTTTAGTTACATGCAACTACTGTGCAATCTTAGAGATAATTTGGAAAAAGAGCCAAAGTCGTCCCTCTAATCTTAACATTAAATTAAATTTTGTATGCATGTATACACTTAGGTTAGCCAAACTGTTTTTTTGTTTTGTTTTTTTCTTAAAAGCAGTACACATCTAAAGTTTTGCATTAGCAGTGATATACAAGCACCTCTGTCTTCAGGAAAAACAGTCAAAAATATAAAATTAGGGGAGGGAAAAGAAAAGCAAACCCAGCTACTTACCCAGCTTTCTGGATGGATTTGATTAGGCAGGCCTCGAGGGTGCTCACAAAGACTTGAAATGGCAAAGACAAAACCAAATGGCAACACGTGAAACATTTGCCAAGTCCATTGTGAGAAGCCATGGTTGCACCATGCAGTGGGGCTGCATAGTCTCCTCCCTTTTATTGCTGAGTTATTCAGACAGATAATGGATACGATTTTAATTTTAAGTTTTATTTCACATGCACAGTTATACATAGTATAATGCATAGTGAAATGTATAAAAAAATATAAGTATAAATGTATAACTGAGAAAAAAATGAAAATAAAATAGAATGATATAAAATATAAACTGTAAACTTAATGTAAAATTCAAAGGGGGCAGCTCTTGTGTATATGCTGGGTCAATAAAGTGCAAAAGACAAAAGTCTTTTTAACTGACTGATCATAACATTTTCACAGATAACCTGGAAGACTGTAATCAAGATGTATCCTTCAAAGCCAGCAAGTGGGCATGAAAATGACATTTCTATCATGCGACCGGCACAAACACAAACACAAACACAGGGTGATAATTTTCTAAAGTATGTCAGCCAAAACTGGAGAGACAACTTGAGTCTGGAACTTGTGCTGGTAAGGGGCAATGGTGAAATTGTCAGACAAATTCAAGGAAAGGGAAGAAACTTGGTTGTTTATGAACGAATTACAAACTGGCTACACTTTAACGAAAATACAACATTGATGCATCATGTATATTTATTCTATTTTTATATATATTGTTTCTGTCAGTATTCCTGCTGTGCTCTGAGCCATTGCACCAAAATGTCATTTTGATTTAAGTGTAAATGAAAAATATAGTCTGTCTAAGTCTAAGTCTAATGTCCTGCCTCTTGAACCCTGTACCTTTGCTTCCCGTTGCCTAATCTGACATGGACAGCCTTTGTTATGTGCTACAAATGTGACAAGGCAAATCCAGGCAATGGTCCAGAGAAACAAACCCAGACATTGCTGGCCCTTGGTGAAAAAGTTTTACCAACTTCAAACTGTGAGACTACAAGAATATGCACTCCACCTTGGAATCGCCCAAATTACCAAAAAAAATTTAAAAAAAAAGTCTGCATGAATAAAGTTTAGAATAGAACATGTGTTTAATGCTATAGAGAATCGCTGTCTCAAATGATCAAGTTTAAAGGAAGGTGTCATCCATGATACCTGGAGACATTCCCAATCAAACCTTTGGAGTCATTTGCAATATCATCTCTCTCACTCTGTGTGTGTGTGTGTATGGGTGTGTGTCAGTGTGTGTGGGGGTGGGTAGATGTCGCTGAGGATGGGGCAAGAGAGGTAACAGGCGTAATGGGGCAGTGGGTGGGGGTTCAGGCTATGTGTAGAGGGCTGGGGTAAGATTGGGGTGAGGGTTTAAGTTGAGGGCAGAGGGGAAAGAGAGGAGAAGAGGCGTGTGTGTGTGCTGTGCAGAAGAGTTTAAGTGGAAGGCAGACGAGAAATCGCCTGCGTGTTTCTGTCCCCTGAATGACCTCCTCTACACCCGTTTCTTAGAATTGAATTTCTACTATAGGGGATCAGTAAAGGTATATCTTATCTTACCTTATCATATTTGTATGTGCATGGATCTAAACCTTCTATTGGTTTATCAAGATTTCACTGGAGACACTGTATTTGGAAAATGTGCTCAGTGTACCTTATGGACAGAACTTAAATTTGATGCCAAAATGCACAGCAGCTGCTGAATGGACATTTTAGCAAGAGCTTTTTTGTAAAGCAGCTGTTTCCAATGGCAAGGATACTTTCTTAATGCCACAGATTAATCCAACACTGCCTTGGCCTTTTGTTAAAAAAGCAAATGGAAGATGGAAGTACTACTGAACAGGCAATGGTATTATTATTTGAGTTGTAAATGAGGTCACATGACAGAGAAAGGTATGACTGTATGGTAAAGAGGCTGTCAGGCAGATAACAGAACCTGTCAAGTCGATCCTATCCTTGCATAAAACAGAGCTCATAGGTTCTTCAAGTCACCCTTTAGTGACTGTTAATGATGACAGGAGCAAGGGAGAATATGAGCTGATGTTCTTCTGCATTAGTAGGCACGTAACTTTGCATAATAGATAATTAATCATGTCTATTCAACCAACTTGACCATGTTTTGTTACCGTAACAAAAGATCAACAGCATGTTATATTTCTTGTGTACGCTATTTTTACTATTTGTAATACTATCCTTGCCCAGTGAATGTTTCCCCTTTTTTGCCTGGGACAATGATTGACCTGTAAAGCCACATGACCATGTACCCAACCCATCTTTACAAGTGTGCCATTGGCTTACCTGCATCCATAGTAGGTTGCATTTGTATTTATTTGAATGTTTATGTTCATATACTTTATACCCTACTTGAAGTGGTATTTGGATAATGTTTTATGGAGCCAACACTTGTAAGCCTGGAAGCCAAACCAAAGTTCCCATGCCCACCAACTTTTAGTTTAGTGGGGGAATTCTAGTTTGGAGTCCCTCTGTTCAGAATTAATTATGGGCGTTAATCATTATGTGCTCTTTCCTGTTTAATCAAGTATGCATCGGGAGGTAACTTGTGTATACTTGCTACAGCCAGTTATCCCAGAATGCATTTGCTGTTATCAGTAATGTCCGATGAAAATGTGCCAGACCAATCAAATCAGTTAAATCAGCTGTAAAATGAAATACTTATAAGGAGAAATCTAAAATTCTACAAAATACGTACTCTTCTGTCTCAATAACAGCCATTCAAATGAAAACATTTTGAAATGCAAAAAAATCTACTTTTCATATCAAAACTGCTAATGCCCAGAATCACTATATATCAATATGAGTTATTAACACAGGAGAATTTAAACAGCATCAGAGCTGTTATCTTAGAATTTTAGACAATTCTTACTTACATACCTGCTTCAGCTCTTCTAAAACTCTGAGAATGTCTGCTGTAAACAGCCCTCTTGAGGTCATGCCACCGCTTCTCTACTTTACCTGTATGGTTTGGGTCATTTTCTTGCTGCATCATTTCACTTCTATTGAGCTACAGCTGGGCAGCCACCCTGACATTATTCTGGAAGATACTCATTCTCCCTTGATGGCAAGCTATTCAGGTGCAGAGCCACCTGAAATCAAATTTCTGCCTCCACTATACTTCACCTCTGAGATGAATTACTTCTAACTGTGGGTTGATGAATACCTGAACTCTCAGAAATTACTATTTTTAGTTTTATGCAAACAAACAATGCTTGACAGTAAGTTTTCTGAGATTTCTGAGAGCAGGGGTCTCATTAGCGGCTGCTTCTTGTGAATCGTTAACAGACTCAGACTGTAACTAGAAGGAAGACAATTTAGATAAATATTCACCAAGAGAAGAAAATAGGAATAAACAAAAGTAAATTGCATTAAATAATTCATACATGAGAGCAATAAACATGGACTGTGAATGTGTTGACATGCTGCTGTGCTATGATTTAGACTATATGTGCATGTAAAATGCACAGAATGTCTTTGCTATTTTATCTCACACACACTCAGACCCTCTTCACACCTAGTGTTAATCTGTCCCCTGGGTTATCAGATCATAAGTGCGGGTGTGATGCAAAGGCGACACTGATTACACTGGGAAAGTTTAGATCATGAAAGTGGTTGAATGTCTAATGTTATGGTGAGATTATTGTGTCATTTCCCATTTCAGTACTGTGCAGTTATTTATTGTCTAAGAGCATCTAATAACACCAGTTACTTTGTACACTGGCTAACCTCCTATAGTAACATACAGCATGTCACTTTACTGAAGCCTATACTTCAAATGCTATTCACTGAAAAGGAAACGCAGCTTCCCACAATGGAACAACCAATTAACAGTAGCTGTGGCTGGAGTTGGAGCTAGCTGTCCTCGGCATAACGTAATGACCACTGACAGGCAGGGGCAGACTGGGACAAAAAAAAAATAGCCTGGCATTTTGGACCAGACCGGCCAACCATATTGGATAACGCTCACCTTTTCAGTCTTTTTGTTCTCTTGACTGTGTATACTAACTGTGCAGTTCTTTAAAACCATGTGCCTTAAGCCATGTAATTAATTAAGGGGAATCAGTGAGAGTGGAGACATTAAATACTTCCAAAAAGTGTCATTAATTAACACTACAAAAATGTATACTCCAGCACTCCATCACAGTAATCAATCTTAAAGCAGCATTCATCTGTTTTTACTGGTCAATACTTTTTGCACCACTGGATTTTTGGCATTTTGTTGTGGATGGTGATCCAAAAAACTGTGACATAGAGGAATCAGGACAGTAAAGTAATCTATGTCCTCCTGCTCTCTGCTCTCCTCTCTCTCGCTGTGTCTCTCCTCTCTCTCACTAACACTCTCCTCTTCTGGGGATGCTATCTCAACCTAGCCCAACAAAACATGAATAGAGACTGTGCTGTGAGTTGTTTTTTTTTTAATTCTCTGATAAACAGACACACAGCTGCATTGGGGTATCACTGGCAATGAACAAAACGATGTCAAAAAGTGTGATTTTCTTTCATTGTAGCCTACATTGTCTTTGGCTAACTAGCTACATAAAAACTCCCCCAAACTCATTTTTTTCCAAGCATAAAAAGTAGCTTAGCCTAGGCCTACTAGTTAAACTATTAATAGCCTAATAACACAATCAGAATGCTGCCTACTGACTCACTTTTCATGTTGGTGAGTGGTGGCCAGAGCATTAGTGACTATTTTGATAACACCGCCATATTGGCAGGAAAACTGAATGGCGGCAGCTGTGATTACAGGCCGTCAGAGTTTACTGTGCGCTTTAAACATATAGAAATTGCAATAACAAGTAACTACATTAACAAGTTGCTGTTTAAAATTTCTTTCCCATTGTGAGTAGTTTTAGTGCTGAATCAGCGACACCCCTTTGTAATCCACGTAAGAACATCTCCAAAACAGCAGCTCTTGTGGGGTGTTCCCAGTCTGCAGTGGTCAGTTCAAAAGTGGTCTAAGGAAGTAACAGTGGGGAACTGGGAACAGGGTCACGGGTGCTCATTGATGCATTGATGTGTCGCTTACCCAGGAAACACATGACACCAGGATCCACTATGGGAAGAAGACAAGCCAGCGGAGGCAGTGTGATGCTTTGGGCAACGTTCTGATGGGAAAACTTGGGTCCTGCCATCTATGTGGATGTTACTTAGACACATACCACCTACCTAAGCATTGCTGTAGACCATGTACATCCTTCCATGGAAACTGTATTCCCTGATGGCTGTGGCCTCTTTCAGCATGGCACCCTGCCATGAAGGAAAAAGGTTCAGGAAATGTTTGAGGAGCACAACAATGAGTTTGAAGTGTTTACTTAGCCTTCAAATTCCCTAGACCTCAATCTAATTGAGCATCTGTGGGATGTGCTGGGCAAGTCCAATTTATGGAGCCCCACCTCATAATTTACAGGACTTGGATCTGAGGATCTGATGCTAACATTTTGGTACCAGATACCACAGCACACCTTTAGGGATCTAGTGGAGTCCATGCCTCAACAAGTCAGGGATGGGTTGGCAGCAAAAACGGGCATACACAGTGTTGGTCATAATGTTATGCCTGATCAGTGTATTGTACGACACAAAGGCCTACTGTTCACTACCAGCCTTTAGTGGAAAAAATCTCAACCCTGCTGAGAACCCCAAAACAATTAACAAAGAAAGGAAAATAGAAAACATTCTGTCTAGATATCTCTTAGTAAAGAATTTGATATAATTTTACAAACCAACTGACACTGCTTTAATAATGCCCTCGAGGTCTGACATACCGCATAAAAAATGTGCATTTATTAGTATGCCATCCTCTTTTGTCTGGTCATGTCTTAATACTATCATGATAGTTTCAATATTTTCTGTGACCATGTTTGGTTTTTATCGCATTTCCTGTTTTTATTTTTATTTATTTTTTATTTATTCTTCCTTGGTGTTTCCTGCTTTGCTTTACTTCCTGTGTTTCCATATGATTATAGGATTGGATTCTCCTTGTGTGTTCCTCCTCTCAGCAGTCTCACCTATGCCTTGTTAGCCTTTGTGTGTGTATATATAGTCCCGTCTCTCCCGTTGTCCTTGGCCTGTTGAGTTACCTGCTTGTTCACGTTCCCTAGTGTTTCAGTTCAACTCCTCATGCTTCCCTGTTTTTTGAGTTGTTTCCTACCTCCTCGCTCGTCACGACCGATACTTATTTTTTGGACTACACAGCATTTGGAAAACATTACAGTGGATCTCTGATAATGCTGTAACTAAATTTAAGGAGGTCAATTCATTATTATTATTATTATTATTGCTACGTCTCAACAATGGAGGCCAGCTACCTCAACGATTCTATGATACTCAGTTTATAAAACGGCATGCATCCCATTACTAACAAAACTGTAACCATTTGACAAATACATTTAAGATATGCTTCCCACAAATGGCAAAGAATTATTGTCAAATACATCGGCCTTACAAATGTCTGTGGGACATATGTATTTGCACTTCATCTTCAGACCCTTTTTTATTTTTACTTTGCTGTACTGAAAATGTTAACACTTGTGCAGTCATTCTGACTGACAAGTGGTTAAGGTGTTGATCTGGCAAAGTGAGTTTTCTAATTAATTCATTCATTCATTTATCTTCTGTAACCGCTTGTCCTGTGAAGAGCTGTGTAGGAATTGGAGCCTGTCCCAGCAGTCATCAGCTGGACACGTCTCCAGTCCATCGCAGGGCTAACACAGAGAGACAGACAACCATTCACACGCGCATGCACACCTCCGGCCAATTTAGAATCACCAATTAATCTAACTAGCATGTCTTTAGACAGTAGGGGGAAGCCGGAGTACCCGGAGAGAACCCACACAGAACATGCAAACTCCACACAGAAAGGCCCATGGATTCAAACCCCGGACCTTCCAGTGAGGCATCAGTGTGAGGGCATGAGACTGTGTGAGTGTGAGTCTCCCCAAAAGGCTGAGAGGCCAAACTGTAGTTGCTGTGTGTGAATACTGTTTGTGGCTATCCTAAGATGATCATGTTTAGGCTTTATAGGTGTTTGATGAGCAATGCCCTCCTGATTTTCTCTTTGACTACCCACACTTTGATTTCTGACCTCGGGACGGTCAGTAAAAGTCTCATTTGTTTGTGTTCTGCCACATCATGATGTTATAATAC
>JASGAT010352463.1:0-22327 GCA_030220025.1 Chelon auratus | reverse complement strand
ACCCAATATTATGAATATGACATATCATAACAATGAATTCACATGTCGTTGTACCATACATTTCTGATGTTAAATTATCCTTGCCCATTATTTTTCAAAATTTAGATATGAAAGAATTGCTTGAGTTGATCCATAAGTTTTAAACTTGTGAAAGTGGAGGATCAAGCTATGTGCTAAATTTCCTGGAGCTTCGTCTACTAACGGTGCACCGCCATGCAAATTTTCGACCTTCCGTTAGCATGTGTGTACCACCACCCAAACTCACATTTGAGCACTAATGATTTATCACTTGACACTAATATGTCAAGTGAAGATGTTAACATGCATCAGTTAGTGTGGACAGTTGCGGATGGTGTGTCTCACTTTCCACATTTTCTGTAAAAATTATATTTTGTAAACTTTTTGTATCTCTGTGTGTTCAATCTTTTTAATATCAATGTGACATGTCACTAAAAGCTTGGTTGGTTGTAACTGCTGTCAGTTGAGCTCTGAGGGGGTGGTTCTAATTGCTGTGACTAAGCAATGTCTAAATGTTTTTATTGAATGTACTTCAGGGTCACCACATCCTGGTCACCCGCATGTGCTGACTGAATGCCAGAAAGTGTAGTTTCTCCGATGATGGAAGCCACTCACTGCTTGTGGGGTTAGCTCCAGCATCCCTGTAACACTCCAACCAAGCAACTCTTCTTTTTACATTCTTCTTTATTTTGGCTGTGGTCGCACACTCCCATTCAATATAGTTTCTTTTACTACTTACATCTTCTGTAACCGCTTGTCCTGTGAAGGGTCGCAGGGGGTGCTGGAGCCTATCCCAGCTGTCATTGAGCGAGAGGCGGGGTACATCCTGGGACCTGTATTACTCTCTGTCACACTCATATTCACACCTACGGCCAATTTAACGAGCATGTCTTTGGGCAGCGGGAGGAAGCTGGAGTACCCGGAGTGAACATACAAACACACAGAAAGGCTGCACAGTTCACAGGCCCATGGATTTGGACCCGGAACCTTCTTGCTGTGAGACATCAGTGCTAACCACCACGCCACCAAATAAAGACCGAATAAAATATTGTGTCTTGCCTCCACCTTCAATCCAGGTACATCAATTTCATTTTCTGTGAACGGACATACTGTCCCAGTTATGGGTGTATGCCATCTTACAGTATGAAAGCTGCGCACTCCTTCATACAAGAGCCCACAGAGGTTATCATTATCACTTACCCCTAAGCAAATTTTATTGACACACACTGCTGTCCAAATGTTGTTGTGTGGCATTAATTGCTCAATTACAAAAAAAGGATAAACCACCGAGATTTATTGGGGAGAGTTTAGCCTTTCACTATAGGAGTCACATGTGCAGCTGCATGGCCAAGGAGTACTAAAAACGTACAAGATACACTACACACACACAACCACAGTTAGGTCCTGAAGTAAATAAAAGGGGTGTCTGAGGCTCAGTTGGCGGAGCAGGTTGTCCATGAACCAGAGGATTAGTGACACCCCAGGCATCAATTTCCTCACCTTTACAGTCGTAAGTGTGTGGTCGTTGTGGGTGATTACAATACATCTGTCTTGAATTAAAAATGCATCCAGTGATGAATTGGTAACACCTGTAGTTATTGGTGACACCAACAGATATTGTTAAATACAGGGGGCATTCAAGGGGGCACAAGAACAAATTTATATTGTTTTAATAAACAAGGAAAAAAGCAATTTGTCAATCTGTGAGCAAATGTTTCTTGCTGCACATGGCCACAGAAGGATACAGTGAAAGGAGCTGCCTTTCACTGTTACCTTACCTGTTACTGAAAAGTTTAAGGTGTGCAGCTCTTCGGCTAACACTCTTCAATGGCCCTTAATGTTTCTGTGAAAGTGACCAGACACCCAGATAATTATAATGCAAATATATAAATACTCGTAATCATCAGTGGGCCATAGACTCAGTCATCACTATGTTACCTCGTTTGATGATAGACTTACAGGTTATTTAACAGATATTTACTCAATTAAATCCAAATTTATTGAGAGCCACTTTAAAAACATTTACCCTATCGTAGTAGCTCACTGATGATTGCACTCCTTGGATGCTCACCCCTTCATACAGCTATCCGTCTCCTCGCACATCCATCCCTGTCTTGTGTACCACCACTTGAGAGTAAGTGTGTGTCCTGCAGAATCACAGTGAGATGAATCTGCCTATAAATCAGAGTTGTCAGAGTTTGAGTGAACTTTTGGCCTTTAATGGCCAATAAATACAGGTTAGCAGGACAGAGGTTGACCACAGGTCACAGGGCGGAGGTGTGTGTGTCATATTAGTTGTTTTTGTGGTGGAGGGTTCACAAAAAGGGCTTAAAGAGAATTATTAATTATAATTGCTAATTTGATTTATTACTTAAGTCAAAAGACCTATCAAACAATTAATCTGCATCTTAACCCCTAACATAAAATCTATAAATTATAAATAATTCAGTTCATATGAACATTGCATTTTCCCTTTTTGCAAGGTCACCTGCAAATTTGACATTTGACATTTTCTACATTTTAGCATTAATTTGTAAAGACTTCCTCATAAACAAATGTTTGACATTCAGCATTCTTTCTCCTTCTGTCTCCTGAACTCGCTGACTAGTTTTCCAGCTGGAACCATCAACAACCTTCATCTCCTCTTTCTCTCATCTGTCCTTGTCTGTCTCAATGAGACAGCAGTCACCTTTTAGCCCTGTGAAAGGCTTGGCCTTCAGTCCCACCTCTCACCGAGGCGATGGGGTTCCAGAGTTCCAACTCAGGAAGTGATTTTACGCCCTTCACACATGTGAGAAGCTTTGAAAGAACAGAAGGAGGGGACAGGAGGCTGAAGGCGCAGTAATAAACACGACACGCCTCAGATCTTCTAACAACCAGCGATTTAATGGAGACATGTTTGTCCCTTCATCCACCTCTCATCCTCTTACATACCTCCCTTGTCTTCTTTTATTTTCAGTTTGTCCTATCCAACTTCATATACAGTTAATTTGCAGCTAAAAAAGGGACCCATCTGCCTAAGGCCAGCCGGGTACAGACAGAAGAAAGTTGAGGTTGTGATGCAAGCAACTAAGTAAACCTGATAACCTGAACACCATTATTCACGTTCTGTTTCTCACAGACAGTCTTTTGTTTTGTGATCACCTTTATTACAGTTTTTCATGAAATGTATTATAGGTACCAGGTTTGTGTTGAGAGATCAGATGATGAGTGGTTAGAGAAGCCAGATTTTCCCAGTTTGAGTTCTGCTCTGTATTGCTGATTTCTTGACCACATACAGAGGTTTCTTATAGACTTTGTACATATTCAAATACTGAATGCAAGACGAGTTAAATGATTAAAGGAGAGATTGTCTCACAGAGCATTGCACCATAATATACTAAATACGTGTCAGACTAAATGTGACACTTGCATTAAATAGCTAACAAAAGTCTAAATATGTTGGTTTCCAACCTTGGTATTTGTAAAATACAAATACACCTGTGCTGTGATGTCGAAAACAAAAATGTAAAGATTCTTTCAGGCCAGGTAGCAGCCAGGGAGGAAATCTTATTATCTTATCTTATCTTATTATCTTAAAAGTTTCTTATCTAATCTTATTATTTTTTATTGTCATTCCAAAACATGCAGTACATGATAGGGAACAAAACTATAAAAAACTGCAATGCGGTTTGTGTAAACAGCATACTAATAAATAAAATAGATTAACTGTAATAGAGTAACTGTACCGATATTGCCCAAAATATACAGGTATTGCACATAGTAATATGGCACATAAAGATACATGATATACAGATTGCACATAAAAGGTTTCTCACTATCCACTGTAGGAATTAATTTCACATGAAACAGAGTTCTTGCACCTTGAACATAGTTATCAGGTGGCAGTGTCTGTTAGGCTCACAAATACTACCACCTCTCAGAACAAGGTTGTTTCTGGAAAGAAGCTGTTCCTGAGACTGTTGGTTCCAGACCTGAAGCTGCACAGCTTTCGTCTTGAGGAAAGGGGGGTAAAAAGTCAGTGATACACAATGTGAGAATGCTCTCAACCACACGCCTATGTATCGCATATTTACATTTACACCAATCAGGTTGCTGCAGTACAAATAATCATATTCTCAGATTACTTACAGAAACTGGTTTCTTTGAGTAACCTGTTTTTTTGGTTGCGTGTAAACAAAGTAAACAGTTATTTCATTTTCCACACAGATGAGAAGATTAATACCAATCTCATATACGTCCATAATGCTAACTGGATGTCTCCGTATTGGGCCTTTTTTTCTGTAGTTTCAATCTGATCTGGTGACTGAAACAAATGCACTTGCTGTATTTCATAACTTTCCCAAATTGTCATGGCTAATACAAAAGTGGTCCAAGGAAGGAATAACAGTATCATGATTCCCTGATGTGTGTGAGGAGCCAAGACACAGACAAGCCTGTGTGGTTCATAATTTTGAATCACAATGATGAATCACATTTGAAGGTTTTCAGTGTTCCAAGTCATGGTATATATTGTATATCGTGCTACCTGGATGAATGGTGGAAAGTGTTCAAGAAACTCTACAAGTCCAGCTGTGCCTGTTTTACCTTGTTTTGTAGACAACTGGATGTAGGACAACTGCATGTGTGCTGTTTGCCCGCATGCTTTGTTTGCCCAAGTTAGAATCATGGGAAGAAGACAAGCAGGTGGAGATAGTGTGATGTTCTGCTGTAAAACCCTAGGTCCTCCATTCATGTGGAAGTTACTCTAATACCTGTTACCTACATGAACATTGTTGCAGACCACGCCCATGATGGCAGGGGTCTTGTTCAGCAGTATCATATATAAGTATTTAAGAATTTGACTTAGCTTTCAAAGATCAAGCATCTGAGTGAGTTGCTGAAAAAACAAGTAATGATCCTTGGAGGCCCCAGCTCATAAACAACAGAACTTAAGGGATCTGCTGCTAATGTGTTGGTGTATAAAACCACAGGACATCTACAGTGTGAAACCAGAGACTCAGCTTTCAGATCAGGTGACAAGAGCTTTAAGAACAGCACAGGCTGAACTTCCACGGGCCATCAGAGAGGCAAAGCACGCATACGGCCAGAGAATCCACAATCTCATTCAGGACTCACGCCGTAACTGGACCCTAGACTGGGAGAACTCAGTCCGTCCGGATTGGAAACAGCATCTGTTCACCCTGCTGACGACTGTGCAGCAATGCACAGCTCAAATCACATCGACAAGTTTGCTGATTGCATGACCGTGGAGGTTCTCATAAGCAGGAACGATGAGTCAACATACAGGGAGGAGGTGCAACAACTCACTACCTGGTGAAGAGACAACAACCTGTTTCTGCTAATCATCAATGGATCCAGAGATCATCGAGGGCACCAAATTCCTCAGTGTTCACTTGGTGGAGAACTTTGGTCACTCAACACCAACTCAATCACCAAGAAAGCCCAGCAGCATTTCGACTTTGTAAGGAAGCTGAGAAGAGCACATCCCCATCCTGACCACATTTTACAAAGAAGACCATAGAAAGCATCCTGAGCAGCTGCATCACTGTCCGGTTTGGGAACTATACCATCTCGAATCGCAAAAGACCCTACAGTGGATAGTGAGGACAACTGAGAAGATCACTGGAGTCTCCCTACCCTCCATCATAAACATTTACACCACATGCTGCGTCTGCTAAGCCAACAGCATCGTGGATGACCCCACACACTGTCCTCCCTCCCTCTGGGAAAAGTTTATCAGAGCATTCGGGCCCACACAACAAACCTGTGTAAAAATTTCTTCCCTTGAGCCATCAGAATCTTGAACTCACTGAAACTGGGCTGAACAGGCGCAAATAGACACACTCACAACCACAATCATATCATAAACTATACTTAGATCCTTTGCACACCCTATGATGCTAATCAAATGTTTACAATCACCTCGTTTACAACTCATGCTCTGTTAGCATGCTTATTAGTCTGTGTTGCTCTCTGTTGTTGTGTAATGTTTTCTTGTAAGTGAATTGTCTCCCAAGGGTTTTGTACTGTCTGTATTGTATTGTCTCTCATTCTTGCACCGTTGGCACTGTTTGTCTGCACTGTCTGCATATTTGTACTGTTTCTACTGTTTTGTATCGTCTGCATAAGCTTGCACAGGCGCACTTTATGCTCAGTCCCTTGTATTGTACTTAGCCCTATGCCTTCATGTAGCTCCATGGTCATGTATTAACGTCCTCTCATCTCACTATATACCTACTATATATGGTTGGAATAACAATAAAAAAAACTCTTTGGCCTTTGACCTTTGACATAAACTCAGGTCTCTGCCTAGAGTATTGTAACATTCCAGTTAACAACCAGCATCAGTGTCAGGTGCTATGTTCACATTCCAAGTAAGCAACTTGGACATGAATTGAGGAGGATTTAGTGGACAGGATACATTTGTATGGGTGTCATACTTATCACTTCACTGAACATGCACAAGGATTATCCTCTTTCATGAGCCCAGGAACCCAGGAACTGTCAGACATCTAAACGACTATGACAACTCTCACCCTCTGGTGCTGTTAACGTCTCCTCAACAGCATTCAAATACCACACCCTGCCTCATAAACACTAATAGACCAGACGAGCCCTCTGATGTTTCTAAAGTACACATGTATCCACCCCTTTACCTATTCTTACAAAATGAATTGTCATGTAAATTCTTGAATCCTTGTATACTATACTCACACACACGGACGGACGGATAGATAAATATACATGCTCACACCTAACACACAACCCTGAATATCTGAATTTCAAAGTAGAAGGTCAAGGAAAGGCCAAAGGATCTAACAGATCTATGTCAAATTTAGGAGAACGTTGGTCCTTTGATGAGGAAGAAAGGAAGAAGAAGGGCCATTGTCTGTGAGCAGACCCCAATATAACAGTTTCATCAACCTGTCAGGAAGGACAGAAATCCCCCACACACCTACACACACTCACTCACTGTCTCTCTCTGTCTCTCTCTGTTTCTCTCTGTCTCTCTCTCTCTCTCTCTTAGTGCACATGGTATCTGTCTTAGTGCTGATTTCTACTGTGTCCATTGCCTTGGATACAGTATGCTCACTCATGTGTCTCAATGGTTCTTTGCGATGGCTAGTTTTTCCCCTCTGCTTTCACATGTGCATGTTGAACTTTGAGACAGTATTGAATAACATCCTAATAACTGTCTGGCTAAAACCTAAATGTCTAAATATTTGCATCTTATAAACATACCCAATCTGAATATTGCAACCGTGATGCAAAGGGACGGGAAGCTATCTCCAATATTGGTAAGGTTAGGTACAAAAGTAAAACACTTAAAAAAAAAACACTTAATTTAACCCCATGCAGTAGTATTTACACAGACACTCAACAGCACACAGGGAACTGATCAAATATAATAAAAATACTTTCCAGTGGGTATAAACACACAACAAAGAAGAAAATAATTAAGGAGCAACACGGAAATGCCACGACCCTCAAAGTTGACTGCTTTGAGGAAACACTCCAGCAGAAAAGAAACTGGTTGCAAGATACTAATTAGAGATTACAAAAGAGCAGCAGAACATATATGTAGTGTATAATTACAATTTATTCTGAGCAACTAATCTGTAACAAACCATAGATGTCTGTATCCATACACCAGGGGGCGCTGCATTAATTGTTTTTATTAATTATTATATTGCTTTCTGGTTTTAAGTATTCAAAGCAGGCATTCTTGTTTTGGTAAAATAAAAATGGTAATAGGTATTTCCACAAAAACTGGAACACAGACTGGTATATTTAATCCCTTCAAACTAAACAGTTATGAAAGTCTGCTAATTAGTGCATGAAAATTGACATTTTAAATTGGAAAGTCACCCATGCACCGCTACTATACATAACGGAGGTTTGTAACTGACGATTTGAACACACATGCGTCAAACTTCAGTATTAATGGCAGCTACAATTACTGTGAAAGGTTCGTTCTACTGTACTTTACTAGACTTTAAGATTTTATCCATACATCCTTTAGCTATAACCTCTTATCCTGTAGAGGGTTGCAGGGCATTGGCGCTTATCCCACCTGACATTGGACAAGAGGCGGAGTCCACCCCAGACAAGAAGCAAATCCAATGCAGAGACAAACAAGCATTCAGACAAATAACCATTAATTAGACTTTGGGAGGAAGCCTGTGGAAGCTGGAGGAAGCCAGAGCAACTGGAAAACATTCACAGTCAGGCACACAGGGAACATGCAAACTACAAAGATAAAGGCCCCAGCCAGTCAGCCAGCCACCAAGCATGTTCTAGCCAAGAACTTTCTTGCTGGCCACTAAAATGCTGTGCTGCTTAAACAGTTATTGTTTGTCTCCTATCTCTCACGCACAACAGAGAACTAGCTTCCACTACTACACATACCTGTGTGTTATCACTAGATAACACTCTAAATGACTTATTGGCTAAGTCCTTAATGCCAACCTCACCTTGACCTTAAATTGATATCCTGAGCATTCCCTGACCTTTAGTGGCAATACTGTTCTTATTGGGAGTTCAGACAACTATAATTATAGGCTGATTCCCTGACAAATTATGAGCTGTGCTAAACTTTTGAACTTGGCCAAGTAAGTTTGAAGGCTATAGGCAGTCAATAAAATCTTCACAATGTGGTCCTTGTGGAATTTGAAAGCAGTGAAGCAGAGAGGATTTTTCTAGCCGAGAAATAATAATGTGTGAAGTTGTAGATAATGCAAGGGCTCATCCATTACTTAAGGCAAATAAAATACTCAGATCAAGATGAAAAGCAGGGGCCCAAATCAGATTTTTTGCTCACATTAAGATAAGATAAACCCACAGTGGTGATAAAAAAGTGACCAATTCCCACTGGAATTTAATATTTTAAGACTAATGTGAATGGCCATGCAAAAACAATGACAACAATAAATCTGAGCATATTGTCGTTGTTATTGTTTATTAGATGGTTAGACTGTATTTCTGTGATAAGAGGATTCATATGAGCACACTGAATAACACATCTGTCTGTGCACAAGGCACATGCTCTTGCCTTTTCTTATGATGTTATGATAATCAACATTTAACAGCACAGTAGGTTGTTCAGATGTTGGCTCCTGTATGCATTGGCTTACATATGAACCTAGGGCTCAGGGTTAAATCTCACTGTAGCAAAATACTTAAACTACAAGCATACTCATAGAAACTGCACACAATCACTGAACTCAGGTGTTATTCACAAAAATAACAAAAATCAATGCCTTAGCAAGGAACTACCTTTACACTGTCAAAGTATTTTTTATTTTTTTTTTAAAAGATGAGTTTTAGAGGTGTTCTAAGCTAGAAAAACATAAACAAAATGGGCCAGTGAGTGAGGACAGTCAGTGTGCAATACTTCCAAAACAATGCTGGGACATCTGATTACTGTCTTGCTGCATCTATATGTGGATACACAGTAACCAGGTTACTACAGTGCATGTAAAGGAATTCTCTCATTTCCTGTGTAACACGGATCCCCAGAGTAACCTGGCTACAGTAAGTGTGTGTAAATGACAGTGAATGGTCGAGAGTCTGTTTATCAATCATTTTTACTGCATGTATTTGTAACACTTAATAGAAATCTTTTTGCAAACAAGGACATTCTGTCTGCAGTTAAATGGCATCCTTGTTGGCAGGTGTGCTTTGGCCTCATTCACAAGTTGTTTCTCAATCTGGTGCCATTCTGATTTATATCCAGCCTCTTTCCACTTTAATGCTTTGCATTGTATTGTTGTCCCTAGCTCTTGTTTATTACTGTGGTACTTGCAATTATTGGATCCACAAATGCTGAACTGCTGTACAGTCACTGTGGATAAGAATTTCAGCTTAATGCCCAAATTGTCATAGTAAATTGTAGCTGACACCTTTATGTCTCGTCATCCTATCGCTACTGGCCCAGCACTCAAACAATGTGAATGAACTTTTCTAACCTTTGCCTGCCCTCCATATTCTAAAGAGGGTCTGCTTTCCTCTATTGTTCACCTTCACCAAAAGGGAACAAAACTTTGCAAGGCCAAAGACATTTTTGTCAAAATTTGTGACCACTGTAACACAACAGGGTTTGAAGAGGCTTAAAGCTAGCTTTCAATTAGATCTCCAAGCTTCTAACACAGTCCAGAGTAAATCATTTAAATAGTGGGTGACGTAGTTTTACTAAAGACAGCACTTTTAAATACCAATCCACTTCTTTGCCCTGACCAATACATGAGAGAAGTGCTAGCCAGAGGAAACACAGACAAGCACAGGAATGAGAGTGAGGAGTCGAAATCTGTCTCTTTTCAAAAGTTCTTACACATAGCTTGTGGGTTTTATATCAAGAGCTTTGTTAGTACTTTTAAGGGTGTGACATTGTCATGGTCCATGAATGGAATTTTCTAGTTCAAGTATGTACATAATTTTGTTTGAGGTTATCATTGTCATCTCTACATGAATGGTCTAGCTATCTGAAACTACCATGTACTGACATGATCTCATATGCACACTTCAAAAGGAATCTGTTAACTGTTTGTAATCCTAAATGTAAGAAAACTGTCTTATCACTGTCCCTGGAGTAACAGCTTGCTACAGGTTGTTACAGGCCTATTTCCACTGTTTTACTGGAGGTCTTTAGTGATTCAGTGCCCTGAAACTGAACTGATCAGTCTGAACTCTGTTTCACCTTCTGTCTGCTCATCTGCCAGGGTCATCAGTGCATCGCTTTCCCTCCTTGTATGGATTCCAGGTTTCTGCTACGTTTCTGTTCTCATCACAACTTATTGAGTGTCTAAGGATAATGGAATGTGTGAGTATCTCAGGGCCACCCACCTTCAGAGTAAAAGCACCGGCAAACTTTACTTGAAAATTTCTACTACTACTTTATCTCAACATTCCCCATTATACCAGTTATAGTATATATATATTTATAGTGTAGTAAGCCAATTATGTGCTATTAATTAGAATTATGTGGGACTGAATGATTGAACTAAATAATGTAGCATTAAATATATTTAGAGGTGCTAATAGCCCTGTTTATTATTTTAGGTAGGAGTGGTTTATGTTTTGGCTCAGTGTGTACAATAAATGGAATACATGGTTCACTACAAAACAGTTTTATTAAATAAAAACCAATACAATATAATACAAGTCACTTAAATAAGTTGGCATAAGATACAAAAGTTATATAAACAGTCTCTACATCACATATGTACATAATGCTATAGATTCCAAGTGTATAGTGCCTCTCATTTATTCTGTTCATATCTCAAAATAGAAATGTTATATACAGTACAAAATCTAATGTATTCACAGACATTTTAAAATACATTCTTAAGTAATCTACAATCTGTACAATTCATGAAAAAAACAACACGTTGACATGAGACCAAAGAAGAACATACCGTTTTCTGTTCATGGGTAAATGACATGGCCTATAATCAGTTTCCTAAGAGCAACCAAAAACCAAAACCTCCTACTACACCCAATTTAATTTTGTTTATAACTGGTGAACTTGGTTGGCAGGTTGTCCACAGGATACACAGTCGGTCCCGTTTTCATGGTTGGCGGCCCATTCAGCAGAGTCCAGTGGCACTTTGTGACCACCTCCACTAGGAAGATCTTCAGCAGAACCTTGGCAAATTCCTTCCCCACACACATCCTAGAGCCACCACCAAACGGGATGTACTGGAACCTGGAGGAGTCTGCAGAAGGTTTGTTGAGGAAGCGCTCCGGTTGAAAGTCTTCTTTGTTGGGAAAGATCTCTGCCACATCATGGGTGTCACAGATACTGTAGATGACGTTCCAGCCCTTGGGAATCTGGTAACCCTGAGGTGGTAAGGTCAAGACATCAGTAAGCAGGTTATGTGTGTTTCGGTATGTGTATGAGGGTGTCAGCAAGATAGCAGTGAATGTATTTGTGTTACGGTGGCCGGTGTGGTACTATCACAAGATGGCCTCAAGTTTTACTTCAGATGTCATTGTTTGCTTACATTAAGTTCGAAAGTCTTGAGGGCCACTCTGAAGCCTCCAGGGACAGGAGGGTTGATCCTTAATGTCTCTTTAATAACGCAGCCGGTATATTTCAACTTTTCCAAGGACTCAATGTTCAGACTCTGGAGGTCCATCCCCTGCTCCTCCTGAACACAGAGACAAACAGGAAGATGAAGGGAAGCAGAAGACAGCAGTGAGAACTGTGCACACTGGTCATGACAGACTTGTCATTTTATAGTCCTGGAATCATCTCAGTGGTTGAGTCAGTCCATAACAGTAAAATGAAAACTGATGCGACACAAGAGGAAACTAAGAAACTGCAGAAAACAGACATATTAATTCACTTTCCTCATTTAGTTGAGGCAAGCTTGTTAGCCCTACTGGCCTTCCAAGTTGAGACAAGTCTAGTTACTGAGCAAGTTTAAACACACACTAAATAGAAACACCTCATGTTTGCCACTAATCTGGGCAGCTCGGCGCTATTCATCTGACACAGGATCATCCTTCTCCTGATTAGGGTTTAACATGTCTTACACTAATTCGCTTTACTGAGAAAGATTCAGTGTGGATTTTTAGCTCTATGGCCAGTATAAAGCAAGCTTACTGTTGGCTTTAAAACAGTAACTATCACAGTATTGGCAGAATTCTTAAGGATACTTAGAGCATCACCCACTACGTAACTTCACACTCAAACTTTTTAATTATAGTTCAGCATGGCCATCCTGAGCCAACACCATTTGAAAGCCAGCAGTAAGTAGACTGAGCTTAAGTGATTTTCTTTTCAGAAATGACACTAAACTGTTTATGTCAAAAGCTTACCATAGAAATAACCATTGCAACCCCTCTTGAAGATGTTAGAACAGTTAATAGAATTAAATAAATACAGTATAATTACCTTTTCCATCAATTCCTGTCTTAGTCTATCCAATACTTCAGGATTTAGGCCCAGGAACATGACCAGAGAAGTTGCTGTGCTGGCTGTGGTCTCATGACCTCCAAACAACAGCTCTGTAGCAGACTCCTTGATAGCCTGGAAATTAGACAGAACTTGTTTAAGCCCTAACCCAAACTACTTCTCATAAGTGTAGAAATCATTAGGCATTGGCAGTTTTCACACATATACATGTAATATGACATCTTCATTACCTGCATGCTGAAGGGCTCTCCGTTCTTCTTGCTGCTGTCTATGAGCTGCTGCAAGGCATCTCTGTGTTTCGACTCCTTGGTTGAATCCTCCACCTTCTTCCTGATGTTCTCCTCTATTTTGGAGTGGATGAAATTTCTTGCCTTCAGGCCCTGGGAGGAAGGTGGGAATGAGGAAGGAAATGGCAAATGGAGGGCAGAGGAGAGACAAGAAGTTAGTAGATGAATAGACTGACAACTGCAAACACACAAATACCTAATTCTGTATATTATATATTATCCGTTTAGACGTTATTCCCACTGTAGACCATGTACATCCTGTAAGTAACCCGTCAACCTAGACTATAAATACTTCTTCAGCTATATAGCTATATCTATATCTATATATCTATATATATTGTAGAACATGGCACCACATAGCTCTAGGACTGCACCGTAAATAAATTGGCTCTATGGCTATGGTCTGCACAATGATTAAAAACTTGCATATAATCTAATGTAATCTGTACTTCTATCATTTTACTTTGCTGCTTGGATCATGTAATATAGTATTTCTCTTACTCTGTACAGTCCACTGAAAGGAACGTCGATGGGCAGAGAAAACAAATTCTTGATCATTTCCTCAAAAGCTTCCACCAGCTGCTGCTCATCAGTCTTGATCTGCTCTGGCTCAAAGCCCAGCAGAATCCTCATGGCTATGCGGAACATTAGCCGCTTCATCTCTGGGTAGACCAGCACGCAGGAGTCCTTTGCTAGCCACTCGTTCACTGCAGCCCTCACTTCCTCCTGGATGACTGGGATGTAGAGCTCCAGAGCCTCCCTGGAGAAAGCACGCATGATGGCCTGGGGAAGGACAGAAGTGATGAATTGAGGCTAAAGCTCATTAAAGCACAAACAAACAATCTATTTCATCCATATCTGATTTTAGCTACAGCATTTTTATTAGTACAGTGACACACTGACACCAATATGAAGACAAGCTCAAAAATAGCAATATATATTGAGGACGGGTAAAGCATTTATTTCAAAAGTTTAAGTTGTGTAGTGTTTAAAGTCGTCAAATTATACCATGCAGATATACATCGATTAAGCATAACATTATGACCACCATCCTAATGTTGTGTAGGTCTCCCTTGTGCCTCCAAAACAGTTGTGACTCATCAGAGAATGGACACGGGCCTTCTGAGGGTGTCCTGTGGTGTCTGGCAACAAAATCTTGTTAGTGGGGGTATCCCACAGATACTTGATCAGTTTGGGATCTAGGGAATTCGGAGGCCAGGTCAACACCTTGTGATGTTTTTCAGGTTTTTTGAGTTGTGTCTAAACCGTTTGTGTGTGTGTGTGTCAGGCTGCATCCTGCTGGGGATGGCTGCTGCTGCTATCAAGGAGTGTCATTGCTATGTCTAGGTGGTCCAAAAGTTTCCCCCTACAGATGGTCAAGTTTATTTACTTCTTCTTTTAGTGGTCATAATGTTATGCCTGGTGGATGTATTATTGACAAATATATAGGGACATGGAGCATACATATATATATATATATGTTTCTGTAAAAAAAACTGCATTTAAACAGCACTGTTTCCAAACTGTAACATTTTGTCTAATGCTCCATGTCTCTTTTGAGAAGAGCTTCAAATAACGTCCTAACTTACCTTTTTCTTGGTCTTGTGTTGGGGTCCGTGCACATTAGAGAGCGTGTCCGAGCCAAGGATAATGCGCACGGAGGCGGGCCACTGCACGGACACCAGCCTGTGCTCCCCAAGCAGAATCTGCCGAACGTTTTCCGCGCCGGTCACGCGCACCGTGGGGTTCCCGAAGAGGTGTGTGCGGTAGATGTAACCGTACTTCTGCCGCTTCATCCGCAGAAACTTTCTCCTCTGTAAATATGTACACATGCACACACGTCGATATAGAATCCGAAACACTCAAACACTGATACAGCTCCGTAGATCCTGCACATGGCATCACACACATTTGACTATAATCAAACATATATAAAAAATTAACATAACTTTCACTATCTTATATTAAATCCCAAGTTTCTAAAGCGTAATATGTCTAATTGTATAGTTAAATAAGAGTTGCATATTGCCAAGTTAAACAATAACACAACAGGTGCCATAAGCGCAAAACTTTGAATGGCGTTCAAGTAAGACGTTTTATTTAGCCTGAAGAAAACACAGTTGGACAATGAAGATAAAACTTTATCTCACAGTTTAATAAGTTTACTGGCCCTGATGTGGATAAACGCCAGGCATCTTTAAATGTTTGCGCGACAAATCGGCAGTCAGCATTTACCTGGAGGAGGAGCTGCAGCGTCTCGCCAATGAAAGGTATGCCCATGGATCCGGGGGGCAGCGGGCTGCGGCAGCTCGGGTCTCTGCCGCGGATCATGTAAACTTCCCACAGCTTCACGGCCACCAAGAAGAGCAGGATGGGAAGAACGACTGTGCACAGGATTGTGGCTAGCAGTGTGTTCAGAGCCATGTTGCATCGGCTTCCGTGGAAGACAGCGTCCTGGAGCGGTGGATGTGTTCAGGTGGAGCTCTGTCAGCTGGTCTACTGAGACTCCAGGCAGCTCATCCAGCGCTTTTATAGGCTGCCGGGACTGCAGGCAGCCGGTAACCTTCTCCTCCCTGAGATAAATTAGTTCACTCAAAGTTCATCTTTAATTGTGGGTGTCGCTCGGCCCCGCCTCCGGCCTGTAGGCCTCTGGCCGACTTGTCTCACCATTTGTTCCGAGGGCCGCATCGTTAATTCCTACCTCCCGTTGCACTCAGACAATCCGGTGCGAATTTTACTGAGAAAAGGTGATGATTCCCTACGAGACAATGGAAGCGCGTCCCAAGACGCCTTTGTTGGCAATAAAGCAGCTAGTTTACACACTCATTACCTTGGCTTAAGAACCGCTTGTAGGATCAGTAATCACGCCTGCAGGGCGAACTGCATTCAAGAGCAAAAAGGCTCTTAAGCAGCACATTTTCAGCCGCTTAAGAAAATGGAAAATAGGCAGTTAATCCCTCTCTCCCTATGGGTCTCGCTGATCCTTTTCAAAGCTGCGCCTACATTTTTTTTTTTTTTTTTTTTTTTATTGGGCTACTTATTTGTATCTATTTGTATTTGTTATCAGATTTTTTTAAGCTATTTTGTGTGTGCCTAAATGTTTGAGGAACTGTTTTACTGGCACGTTTACGCATGAGGCTGCAAATATTCAAGGCAACAAGTCGTGATTCCCTCTATAGCCTCCAGTGAAATCCAACGATGACACATGGCTGAAAAGCAGCACTGCCCTCCGATTGACTCGTAGCTTCTATCAATCTGCTTTCACATGTAATCTGGAAGACTTTAACCCGCGCGCTCTCTCTCGCTGTGTGTTATAAAAATGATATCTCTCTTAGCGGGTTCAAACTCAGGTCAGCAGAGACAGGCGGAGGGACGCGCACACACAAACGCAAGGTTATCCCCGGGCTATGGTTCCACATGCAAAATAAACATCCAGCAAAGAATGCGCTCATCAGCACATTTAGCACAACCTCACTCCTGCATTTGGACTTATATTTTACGACCTGTCATAACTCCAGGACGTGTGTGTGTGTGGGTGGGGAGGGGGCAAACATCTTGGCTGCTACTTTTTTTCAAGCAACACATCGCATAAATTAATCTGCTGCGGTTGAATGTGTGCATTTGTCGAGTAAGGTTCATGTTCATTCACACAAAAGCCAGGATCTCCCATTGTGGCCTGGATGTAAACTTGTCATTTCAATTTTTCATTGGAGCGAGTACAGGGGGGCATGGCCTCTGTATGTTCCTGAGAATGCTGGGGTTTTGCAGCCTATGGATTGGTATTCTTTATGTGGATTAAACACCCAGGAGCAACAGTGCAATGTTCACAGATTAAAACTGCATTACTCATTGCCTCTACATTTGCTGTGTACAATTAGTTAGTGTCCTGAGGCAGTCATAGTTTACTCAGTCAGGTTTGGGGTTTTCAGGAGAACTTGAAAAATAAGGAAAACATAATTGAACAGTTAATGCTAGAATCATTGAACATTAAATATTTAAATTAGAATTACTGAATTAATTGTATATGTAATTATTATATTTGTTTGGGTGGTGTGGGTCAGGTGGACTTGCACCCATGACATCAGTATTTATTTCCTGCTACTTAAATGTCTGCTTATTTTCCTCTGTGCCTCCACTTCAGCAGGTGATCCAGTAAGATGCCCTTCCATATTTATGAGGTGATTTACATGTAAAATTATGGTATTAACAAATTTTAAGATTTTTTCCTACAGTAGTTCAGGCCAGACCAGACCAGAGTCATTCAAATCAGATGTATTGATTGTCGCAGTGCATTAAATACAGGTTAGGTTTGAAAACTAGCCGTGTACTCCTTAGGCTACTGTAAAACATACAAATACTTATGTGTCAGATAGACAGTAGTGGATGATGCATGTTCAGGGTGAATTGGTCTCCAGCTGGCCAAAGGATAGCTGATGAATATTTCTCATCACAATGTGATCGTGTGAAACAGGATTTTGCTGTTCATGTGTGATAAATCAAGAAAGGGTGGGAGTTGTAGATGGTCCGTGGGTTGGTGTAATGATCATAGTTTACAATAATGCACCATTTTCATTAGTTGATAATATGTTTTTGTGGATCATTCTTCCACCCTGGCTGTACCTGCTATTAGAACATGACACAATGCAAATTTTACAAGGTTGTAGAGTCTGGTATCATTAAAATGAAGCATTTTGGGACAGGACAGGTCGAAACCACTGGCTATGCTATCTGCTCAGCAGGGCTTTGTCCACCAGATTACATTGTGGATGTAATTGATGTAATGTAAAAGACTACCACACATGTTTGCTTCAACTTTCCTGTTTACATTTTGTTTGTCTTTCTACAGTGATGCTATTTTTTGTGTGGTTACCAAATTGATGTATTTGAGATGTATTGTTTGACACAATGTCTTCTATCTGTAAATTTCAGATGTGATGCTGCTGTTTCATCAAGAACTGTTGATGGGTAAGTGTTTACTGACTCATTGCCTAAGTTGTTAATTTAGCAATTTTCAGAATTGGCTCCAGCCTCCATAGATCCCAAAATTGTCCATTCTGACGTTGCAGTTGCACTTTATTTTTAAAAGACCCTCCCCCTGCGACCAGCGTGGAGTCCCCAGGTAAATATGAAGGTTCATCTTTTTCACTTGAAACTATAAACAGTGTGTACTTGTACTGTGCTGTTTTTATTACATGGTGAATGTGTTTTCTTTCTTTGATTTAGATATACAGTTCATTGTTCTGTAACTCAATTATTTATCCACATTTATTCTCATTCGTTACCGCATTATATGGAACACAGTATACACTGCTAATGCTCTGTTTTTTGTTTTTATTTTTATCATCTTGATTAACTAAAGGTTTATGTGCCTGTTTTTTTAAATTTGCAGATTTTTATGGTGCGGTGAAGCACTTTGTAATGTTGATTTGAAAAGTGCTTATACAAAGAATTATTATTTTATTTTATTTCATTTTATTCAAGCATTAATTGGACTTGGCTTTGGGCTGCATTATTGGTGCTTTAGAGTTTCAGATAAAACTTCAACTACTGCTGAGGATTGGCATAAACTCGTGTCAGTCTTGAATTGTAACAATAAAAGTTTGATGGAGTCTTATCTCAGTTGAATGCATCATCACAATGTTTATAATAAAAATGTTTAAAAATAAAAAATGTGCTGCCTGTTTCATATTTTACTGTATTGTGCTTTCTCTGATTTAACTGGATGAAAACATTTACTATGATTTACACATGTGTGCAGGTTGTTGTGCTTTTTGGTCTGTAGTCTGTTCTCAGCTTACTGTTAATTACTGTAATATTAAGACAAGAGCACAGCAGACATTTTCAGTGAAATCTGAAAGTCATTCACTGGGTGGGCATAAGGTCAAATTCAACAAAGGGCCCCACTAAACCTGGGACTGGCCCTGCATTGACCTACTCTGTACACAAAATGTGAAAGCCAGCTTATTGTGTTTTGGATGTAATGACTGCTATAACTGCTGTTAATGATAGTGATAGGCATATCTGTTGTCTTCACAGTTTATCTCTCTCTCTCTCTCTCTCTCTCTCTCTCTCTCTCTGTTTGATGGACAGTGAACTTGGTTGCGAACAGAGTTCACCGAGATGTCAGGGTCACAAGCGGGTCAGCCAGCGTGCAAGGTGGGGGAGGAGTGATTACAACGCACACGCATGCGCCGCAGCTGTTCGGCGCTTGTGTTAACTGTGCGCTCTCTGTGCGACAGCGTGTTTGTACTCGTGCGTGCGGTGCGCGTGTCCGCGCTTTGGCCGTTAACCGAAGTATGGACAGACACAACACATGTCTGCCTTAATGGTGTGGTTAAGAGATAATAAATAAATCTACTCTGGTACTATATTTAATTTAGATTTAAGCTACATGCTAAAGTGGATAATTATATTTCTATACAGTATGACAGGAAGCCATGGGGAAATGATTAAATGCTTTAAGTGTTTTTTTTCCACCCTAAACAGTCCTGCCATACCACTCTTCCATCTGTCTGACTGATTGGAGGTTGCTGATCTGCTAGGTAACATTTAAGGAAACCCATGAAAAGAAAAATGTAGGAGTATATTCACTATGTTGTGAAGTTAAGCGTTCACTGATGGTGTAGAACAGCCTGTGTCTGCACTACCCTGGCCCAAGTTAATCCTGGTTACCTGCATTGTATGCACTGAAGAGCAACAACAAAAATAGTGAAGATATATGAAAAGGGTTTGCTAAAGTGACTAAAATAAACCCTTATTTAATGACTTCCCTGATGACTAAAAATTGTTTTTATGAAATGAAAGAGTGATCATCATATATGTATGTCTGTGAAGGTTCTTAGTCATCCAGGTCATGGTATAACCAAAAAACAAGCTGAAACAACATCTGATGTGGTGACTGGGGCCAACCACCAGTCTTTTAGAACTGAAGAAGCAACTTGGATGAGTGGTGAAACATCCTCAATAAACAGACACTAGTCCAGTGAGTTTCTGATGGGTTACACCCACAGATGTTCCTGTTTAAACCTCAACTCTCCACCAGTCCTTTAGAACTGAAGAAGCTACTTGGGTGAGGGCTGAAATGTCTTCAACAAACTCTACATGTCCAGTGCCCTCTCTTTTACATTTTTTATATACCATGACCTGGATGAATCTTCACAGACATCTTCAAACAACTCTACAACCCAGCAAACCAGTTTTCAGAATGTTTTTTTGGAGAATCCTCATATATTGTACTGTCCATGCAGACCAGTCTCTGTCCTTTTTGCTCCATGTAGAATCTCTGAACCAGGAGGAGCCCTAGCATGTATCTACATTTTGTGATGAGGTGCACATTATACTGCCAAATTGGCTTTATCAAGTGGGCTTTTATGTGGCTGCTGTTGTTGCTCTGTGTAACCGTTGTGTCAGATGTTGTGTTTACTCCCTGTTCTGCTGCCTACAGGTGTCAAAACTAATAACTAAATGTAGCATGAACCGACAGAATGTAGAACATGAATAAGTTCAAAGCAGTATGCACATGGGCGTGTCTTACATGAAAAGGTATAAATTATAGAGGAAAAGATAGAGAATGTTGCATTTTGTTCTCTGTAGCTTCACCATTATGACTGTTTATACTTCAACATACTTCATCTAGCTGAGTAGGACTATATTTGTTCTGATTTACAGCACACTTTGCAGCAGCTGGTCTGCTTGACTCCTGGGATTTCTAGTTTGAGGTGCAAATCTGAGGTGCATTCCCAGCAGGAGGAGGTCAGAGGGAGTGTCAGGTTCCTGGTTCAGCACGAGGTCACTTACTGTTTGTCTACTGACATCACTGTCTCTCTGTGTCTCTGAATCTCACTGTACAGACGAAGGTTCAGGCGAGGAGTAGGGTAGAATAGGTTCAGTGTTTCATTTGTTTCAATGAAATGTTCCCTTGCCCAGACCACATTCCTATTATCATTTGTTATACTGCAGCTTGATAGTGATTCTCAAGGCCTGAAAGTCAGATGTGGTTTTACCAGTAAAGGTATTAGAAGTAATTTTTGTATTTGGGATATCTTTTACACAGCAAAATCATCTTTGCTGACTTTCCCTCAGTAAAGTTTGTGTGCGTTAATTAATTACAAAAAACTGAACGCATTTAATCGCAGTTTGCATTCCAAACAACGCAGATTTCCTGGTATGCCGATTACACTGATGTATACATCAGAGCTCAGCTAACAGCTACCAAAATGGAGGAATCAGATGAAAACACATTGCTAGGACTGATAGAAGGCAAATTTTATTAAAAAACACTACCTGATGGAAGCCTTGATAAAAGTGGGGTTTCACTTCAACCCTACAGTGCCATCTAAATGCAAAGCATGTTCCAATGAGCACAGAAACCAATGGAGCGGTCTGAGTACAGACAAGACAAGGCTTGTCTTCAACCCAAACTGTTTATGTTTTTTTTCAATGCTGTTCTGAAAAAGCACTTAAAGTACTTAAAATGGCACTTTGGCAACTTTAGGTCTATTCAGTTTTGGCCAGGGATATTTTCTTTCCTTTTGTACTGTTTTGAAATGCAATTAAATGCATTTTTCCAGACTTCAAAAGAGCTTGAGTTTACAATATTCATGTCTGTGTCTATTATTTGTTTCGGTCGTCCACTAAAATTATTTAAATAAAAAAATTGCTTTTTGGGGCAAATATTGTTATGCGATTAATATGTGATTAATCGAGATGAATTAATTACAAAGCCTCTAATTAATTAGATTTTTTTTTTTTTAATCGAGTTCCACACCTAATACACACACACTACGAGTCAAAAGTTTGGACATACTCTCTCATTTAATGTTTTTTTTCCCTTATTTTCATCACTATTTACATTGTACATTCCAATCATTACTTTAAGAACTGAAGGTCAGTCAGTCTGGAAAATTTCAAAAACTCTGAATGTGTCGCCAAGTGAAGTTGCAAAAACCAACCAAGTGCTACAATGAAACTGGCTCACATGAGGACTGCTCAAGGAAAGGAAGACCAAGAGTCACCTCTGCTGCTGAGGATAAGTTCATCCGAGTCACCAGCCTCAGAAATCACAAGTTAACATCACCTCAGATTAGAGCCCAGATCAATG
>JASGAT010352459.1:0-13717 GCA_030220025.1 Chelon auratus | reverse complement strand
GCCACAGTCACCCTGTGAGCCTGTCAGTCCTGGAAAAGGGAGCCCAGATTTGTCTCGCTTCCTGAGGACCAAGACACGTTGCATGTTTTCCCTGACAGGCCCTGCACCAATATGCCATGTTTGTTTGCAAGTTCACCAGCTCTGC
Organism: Chelon auratus; assembly: GCA_030220025.1. Classification (NCBI taxonomy): domain Eukaryota; kingdom Metazoa; phylum Chordata; class Actinopteri; order Mugiliformes; family Mugilidae; genus Chelon; species Chelon auratus. Next base: position 13,572 of record JASGAT010352459.1, on the reverse strand, counting down.
CAAGCAAATCTGCATATTCAAATCACAGTTTGGGCATAAACAAGAACACAAGAACTCATTAATACTAGGAGTAAATGCAAAAGCGTGTTATTATAATAAGGTCATTAATTTTAAATCACGTGTTGACACCAGGTGTCTTGTCAAAACACTTGGAGTTACTTCTCCTTTCAAGAAACTCAGCTGAACTTCGATCATATCAAAAATGTACTTGTTGAACCGTCCTGATTCCCTTGACATTAAACTACAGGATGTTCCTTCCCATCAAGCAGCAACCACTATGAAGGAAAACAGTCTCGGCAACAAGATGTCCCCTCCGAGACCTATTGTTCCCGTCTAAAAGCAGTCTATGTTTCCCATCTATTCTGACCTAATCTTTGAATTCACCCCTGACCGCATATGCTGCTCTTAAGAATCCAGAAAGCCATCTGTCATGAAACCCATCTCTTGGGATTTGACAGTACTCGGGCCCGAAGACCTTTCCTCTGGCCCCTGTGCTCCGTCTTTCTGCTGCAGTATCACGTCCCTCAACTTTACCCAATGCTGGCTGCCATGCTGACAACACTCACAACACAACACTACCAGAATTCCTCATCTCACTCTCCTCCCATGAGCCCCATTTTTAACAGGATGCCACACTGCTGCCTTAAGTTCAACCTTGACAAGGCTGCGGTGCTCCACTTTAAGTTGTTTCCCTCTTGTACTTTCCTCAGTGGAATTACACTGTTTCATTTATGAATGTTTGGGTGCTACATAATGCAGGATGTACAGTGGGGAAATCATATTCTTACTATTTATTTAAATGACAACTATACCCGCAAGACATACCAGCACTGTGTATGTTTTGGCTGTGTGCACACTGGCACTTATGCAACTGTGTGTGTGTGTTGCAGTGTTTTTATAAATATATGGGGGATGAGTGTGTTAAGGGGGGTTTTAGTTACGTTCTCCTCTGCTGTGATGTTTTTTTCGTTATTAATTTAAAAAGTACATNCCCCCCCTCTCTCTCTCTCGGTTTGTCATGCTTTCTGTTTCTGGTGCAAATAAAATAAAAATCATCAAGAAATTATATACTTAAATTGTATTTCTTAGTCCCTGGAAAGGCTTAATAAATGAAAGAAAAAACAAAACAAACAACAGACATTATTAAACTTTAAATGAATAAAACTGGCATTTCTTCAACACTGAAAACGTTTTTTAACATATTCCAAAATAAAAATCTCTCATTTTAAAAAAGTATTACAGTAAGATTATCCTAAGATTATCCTTAAGATTATCCTTTATCCAGTAGTTTGTAGAAGTCCATTTGGCATCGGTTACGACGTTGGGCAGTTCTTGGTTTAGTTTCTAAAGCCATTTGAATACCTACACTTTGGGAGTTTATGCCATTCAACTGGGCAGATCCAGTGAAGCTTTAGATGGGACGTGATGGGACTACATTAGAATGCATTCACGCGTGGGGCAGGTCAGGGGGATGTCTCCGTCCCCGCTGCTCGAAAACACCATCATGTTGCCACCACTGTGCTTGGCTGTAGGGATGGGATTAATCAGATATTGAGCAGTGTCTGGTGTTCATCAGTGGTTGGAGTTATGCCCAAGTAGTTTGGTTTTTGAATCATCAGATAGGACAGGCTTTTCCCTCATGCTTCCAGAGTCTATTAATCACCATTTGACAAACTACAAGCAGGATGTCATGTGCCTTATACTCAAGAGTGGCTGCTGTCCAGCTGCTCTAACTTAAAGGCCCGTTTGAAGGACTGCTGCAGAGAAGGGCTTCCTTGCAAGTGGTTCTTGAATTTCTGCCGAGGACTTCTGAAGCTCTGTTGGTCCCCGTCACCTCCCTAAACCAACTTGTTCAGTTACTTCGGGTTGAACCCGCTAGGACTCAATGAAAAGTTTAAACTTTTTTTCTGTTTCACAATTACTGAAGTCACCGTGCTCCTGGGAACATAAAAAGCTTTAGAAATGGTTTCTTTCCACCCCTGCCCTGATCTATGCCTCACTGTGGTTTTATCATGAAGGTCTGCAGAGGGTTCCTTGGACTTCATAGCTCTTCATAGTGCTCCTATGCCGTCTTAAGCGACAGTGATAAAAAGAAATGCTAACAAGCTCCTTAAGTTTTACCTGCAAGGAGAACTCAACTCCTGACAACTCACAGTTGAGCTGCACAGCAAAAACTAAATGACAATAATAACTATAAATGATTATTATCCTGCATTATTTGCACTTTTACTATTACCAGCTTGTGTTTGATGTGATGTGCTTGAAGTTGCATTATAATTTTTTATAGTATAAGCAATACAGAAAAGTCTGCCAAGAAAAGTCTGAAGCTAGTTAGCCAACATAAACACAACCCTCAGACATCCTGATCGTCTCAGCAAGGCATCAGCTTCCATCCATTGCAAACACCTTAATTATATTTACATGCAAACATGCACTCACGGAAGGGAAAATTAATGCAACTAACCACGGGTATGCACGTAATTGCATGAATGCTGCTGCTGCTGATGATGATTTATAGAGCGATTTTGACATGCCCTACTATATGTAAAACTGTTTATAGTTTAGTCTGGCACCTGCATGAGATGTGTGAGAAGTTAAGTAATCAAATAATCAACATGTTGCTCAACACTGCAGAATATTAGTCACACTGTATTTTTGATGAATACTAAATTTAAATCAAGATAAGAACATGTTTATTTTTTCTCCAATAACCCCAATCGTCAATTCCATAATCTAGTCTAACTGAACTATTTCCAGTACAGTCATGTTTGCCTGTGAGGACTGTTGTGTGATCAGTTTGTCAACCCTCCACTGTAAACATGAAAACTGATGGCCCGGGACCAAATCTCAGCGCAACACTTCCCTACTGTGTCCCTCTGACTGTGTCAGAATTGATTCTTGCTGACGAAAACCCATTTAAAACTATTTCATCAAGCAATATGGTAGCTAATTTGTGTGGCGTGCATGCATTATGTATGCAAAGGAAATCATTTAGTCAGAGCAGGATACTTCAAAACATCTGTCGTTCATGGATGTGTCAAACGCTGAAGCTAGGATGGGTGTGTTTGTGTATGTGTGTGGGTTAGAGAGAGACTCGGTGGATTTTGTTCTGGAGCTGTGTTTCTTTTGTAGATGATCGTGAATTTGTAAGATTTGAAGAACTTGTGTAGCAAATGCGGAAACATGTAAACTGAAAATACTCTAATAAAAATTAAAAATTAAACTTGACAGATTTGTGAGGGGCGGCACAGTGGTATGGTGGTTAGCATGGATGCCTCACAGCAAGAAGGTTCTGGGTTTGAATCCATCGGCTGGCTAGGGCCTTTCTGTGTGGACTTTGCATGTTCTCCTTGTGTCTGCGTTGGTTCTCTCCAGGTACCCCGGCTTCCTCCCACCGTCCAAAGACATGCTCGTTAGTTAGGTTAATTGGAGATTCAAAATCGGCCTTAGGTGTAGGTGTGAATGGTTGAATGGTTGTCTGTCTCTCGGTGTTAGCCCTTTGATAGACTGTCGACCTATCTTGCCCAATGACAGCTGGGATAGGCTCCAGCCCCCCTGTGACCCTCCAGAGGACAAGCGGTTACAGAAAATGAATGAATGAGTTTTGTGAGCTTCTAAGTTTTCTTATAAAGCCCTCATGGTGCAAGAAAATCTATCTGCTGCTTAAAGATTTGATGTTACCAGTGACGCGTGGTTGTCAAAGTTGCATACTAAATAACGATTCTACACCACACAGCATCTGGCCGTAAACTCCAAACAGTTAAATTATTCAGACAGGTCAGCAAGCTATTGGATCAATACTGAATTAGAAATCAAAGTCTATCCGGGGACTTTCCATCATCACGGATTCTGTTTCAGGTTCAATGGTAGCCCATACAGTGTGCTGTATGTGTGCTCATAGCCACGTAGGACAATTGAGGACAAACTCTAAAACTGTATTGATGCGTGAGCAAAAATTGGCTGACATTCAGTAAATTGAAAGTTGGGAAGGGAGTTGTTAAACAAAGCTGCCAAGGAAATGACTTCCATTCTTACAATGAGCTTTTTATTCTGATGGGAGTCTTTCTAACTGACGGACTAGTGAAGAATATGGATTGCTGGCTCGCGTCTAAAGCAGAATTAATTGTTTTCAAGAGGACATGAAATCTCCTATATGTAACACTGTCCCAACATGAGTGCTTAGTATTACCCTGGTTGCTTTTTGTTCAAAAATATCCTTTGTCCATCTCAATGGATCAAGTTTGTCAATGGTCATCTTTTCCCCACAGAGTATTTCATTCACAGCAACATTTCTGTCACCACCTCTCTTGTGACCCTATTACCAGTTATTTCTTTTCACCTACATCACTTGCCTCACTCCTTCTACGGCTACAGCACTCAGTGTCCTACCTGCACCATGTCACTTTTCCCCTATTGAATACATGTAATAAGGGTAAACTAACAGAGCAGGCAGCAGCATTTACATATTCTTCCACTGTCCTACATTATAATGGAGAAGGTTGATTGCACTAATCAGAGAGGGACATGAGGTAAAGAACAGAAGGAGTTCATCATACACAAGTTAAGATTAAAGCATGATTTATAACGCACTGCCTGAACTACACAGGGGGGAGTGTTAAGATAGATGAATACACAGGCGTAAAACTGTGGCGTAAATGGCTGAATGAACGTAAATATAGCCTAGTTTGTGACACTGCAACTACAGAGGCAGTCGAAGGGACTTTTTTTGGGGGGGAAACGGCTACATAAATGAATTTACATTCATGCAATCCATCACCACGATCAACATCATCATCTGTGGTCAGAACAGCCCTGTTTGCTGGAGTGAAACTGCACCCACTCAGCCTTAGACATGGCTGACATTGACAAATGGGGCTGCAGATTGGAAAATGAGACAAAAGGAAAAACATTAAATAAAACCCATTATGGTTTACTCTTTTTGAAGGGGTAGAAATGAGGAGAAAGGGGTGGGGCTGTCAGCAGAAGATGTAGAGAGATGGACACTACAATCCAACAAGAGCACGGAGCAGTGCGGCAATCTGACAACTTCAGGAAACAATTTCATCTTGCCAGACATCCCATCGGCAGTCACGTCGGGAAACCTATGGGGAGGGCCATTCAACTCAAAAGCTATGTCTGAAGTTTAGAGGAGTCATTTGGAAAATGGAACAATATGCAAGAAAAGGGGGGCCTCCTTCAGTCTATTTGACAATTTGTAACAAATTGCCAGTGTTGGTGAAAAGCTTGGTCGGCCATGCACATGCATTTTACAAAGCTGTGTACATGAGAGCGTTCATTGAATTAATGGCTTTCCCGCGGTAAAGGGCACAGATGAAAACAATCGCAACAACTCCTGATGCGTTTCACTTCGCGGCGTTCAAGTAAGCGCATTGAGTTTTGCGCACCAACAGTGTGTAAATCAGCACTTTTGGTCGTTATTGTGCTAATTCCTCACACCTGCCCCTGGGAAGCTTTTTGATTAGCAGCTTCACAGCTGTTCCTCCACTTGGAGCGGTTTATCTCCATAAATGATTGCTGATAAATTCTCCTGAGACTGATGCTGAGTGCCTCTGAGACAGAATTGCGAGTCTCAAAAAGCCAGGCTGCGAGTTGATATGGTGGGGTGATATTTGTTCCTATTGTGCTCATTAGTGATGGAAGACAAAGTTTTACAGCAGGCCCTGTTTTTGGAGACATTTCTGAATAAATATGCAGTGACATTTAGATTTGGCATTTGCTATACCTACTTTAGGACTCGCTATCCCAATCAAACACCAAATACTATTCCCCGGGAACAAGTCTGTGAAATCTGATAAGTGGTCAAACATGTCTAAGAGGTGGAATACATTAGTGTGCAGTGATTCGTATGCGTGTTACAGATCAACAAACACTTGTTGGGCTTAGTTTTATCCCTCAGAGACGCACAATACAGCAGGGACATTTTCTGTGGCAGTATTTCCAGGACTGTGAACACATTTTCAGATGCCCTGACACAAGAAGGTTTAAAGGTCGGTGTTGTTTTTAATTGTTTTATTATTATCAACAAATTTAATTTACCCTAGAGCTCCGTTGTCCTGTAGAAACCCTTAAAAACACACAGTTTTGCACTGAGTTACCCCTTCACGCAACCCAGACTTGTAGCCACTCAATTTGTAGTGTGATTTTCTCAGCAGGCTGACATTGTGAACACACAGATTCTGACCCTTTGTTCAAAAATATTGTCAGCCTCATAGTCAACCATGTGAAGATAATGAGAGTCTGTATTTTCCTAATTATAATTTCTGCTGTTAATTAGAAATGGTACAGCAAACGCACAGCAGGGAAAGCAGAGAACCATTTCTTTGAGAATTTACTTTGCCAGAGATCAAATGTGCAAGCTCTGTTGTTAGTTTATGGTGTTGTTTCAGAGTAAACTACACAGAGCCACGTTCGTTTTAATGAAGGAATATGTCGTGGCTTTTATGACTTGCTTATAATAGGTTATGGATGAAGATTTGGCGATACAAACAATTCTTGTCGCTCAATAAATTCATTGCTGCATTGGCTTATTCGCAGGACTTTTATGATGATAAATAAAAAACTAAATTATATCAGTCTTTCATATACAGTAGGTATCTGGAAACCATGTATGGTGATGGTAGAGATGGAAAGGTTGTTAGTGGGGGTTTAGCAAAAGGCAGAATACATCAATAGACGGCTTTCTCCTTCTTCGAGTCTGGCACCTTTTAGAACAGTGTAAAAGACGCAGATTAATGCCCACGACTTCCCTAATGTCAAATCAATTTTAATTTAGAAGTAGCTTTAAGTCATGTCTGGGAAGCTGCCTGCAGGCTTAAAGAGATACTGTGATATGGTTTTACAGCTTGTAAGAGGATTTTAAGAACTGCCCGCATCCTTCAGTAGATAAGTATTCACAACTACCAAAGGGGACTGGGGAACAACGTGCAAATTAATGATACTTTGCTTAGTACTGGACTGTATAGGGTGATGCAATTTCCATGGATAACCCGTTTCCCAGATTTGATAGTAGATTGGCTGATGATGCACAGTGATGTCTGTTGATGACTTGTTGATGAGTCATTAAGAACAAAGATTGAAAAGTTTCCTACAATGATACAGCAAATTATTCATTTGCTGGCTCTGTAAGCAAAAATAATTTGATTCTAAAAGAAAAATGGGGAGAGAAACCACATCACGGCTGAATTCAATGCAGTTCAATGTGTTAACTGCGTATAGGTTCTCTGCAGTGTCAGAATTAGATTAAAAAATGTTGAGCAGGACTGAAGGTCGGAGGCCAGTGTTGATAAACCCCCCAACAATACCATGCACAAACAACTTCTTAATGTTTGCCTCTCGAAGCAAAATAGCATTCAGTTTCTTTTAAAACCAAGGTACCTCGCCTTGGGCTGTCTAGGTAAATGGCTGCATGAACTCATGTCTGACCTGCTTGAGAGGTTGAGAAGCTCGTGCTTGTCTGCAACCGTGGACTTGTCCTCCAGCTCCCACAGCAGCACGCTGATGAGGTGGGAGTTTTTGATGACAATGGGCACTTCCTCGAACATGTGCTCGAAGCCGATGTTAGCCTTCTTCAAGCTATTGGGAGACGTTACGGGAGAGAGAGACAGGAGATGAAAGTGAACTCAGGGTTGTCCCAGACATGTTCGTGTAGACTTAACCGTCTGCACAAGGTATTTCACATTATTCACAATATATGTAACATTTACCAAATCAAGGATCATTATTTGCACTTCTGTGTAATGAATCTATACTTCTTTCTTCTGTATAGACATGGATAAAAATCGCCTCAATATCCCCATGTGGAGTTAATCTATACTACTCACCCAGCCCTGTGTGATTCCCTTTTGTTCTTTTTATTGTACTCATGCTAAATCACTTTACACCCTAACCAGAGGAAACCCTTTCATTTTGTTTCTGAGAGATTTATTACAAAAGGAAAGTAACACTCAGCAAAAACTAGGTCTTAGCTGGTGCGCAGCCATTTTGAACACACATTAAGTGATCGGACAGTGGTTTAACACTTGTTATACCGCAACTCGTTTACCATTTAATTACCTGTTCTGCTTTTGGCTAGTTTAATCACTTTACTTCTTGTTGGCATGTGCTTCTTCAACTAAAGTGGCAAATAGAGTACTGTGCCGTTATCATCTGCCTCGTGCTCGTCAGGAAATTGCACCTCAGACATATAAAAGCAACAATAATAATATGTATTTGGATTCTGATATCTGTGCGATAGAATCAGCCATATTGCCTCCTCTGTGCAATCTTAGACGAAAGACGATGGATGATTTTATTTTATTTTTGAGGGCGGGACGGCTATGCTGACAAGTACAAAAGGCAGTGACCGACTTTTAACCAGCTCCTTTTTTCCCCTCCCTCCTCTGTAGCTCAAAGTCGCACCTCTCTCTTTTTTCTCTGACAGCAGCCTGTTAACATAAAATGGAACTTCAAACTTTGCTTAATGTCACACATAAATCATACAACATTGACTGACTCAAAGCCTTGATTCAGGCTGTCACTTGTTCACAGTGCATGAGCTACTAACTAATGTCTGTCCATGTCTAATGTTGGCTTGTTAGATGTGTTGTGCTCGTTTTGGGATCAATACACTCACTGGATTAATCTACAGTGTGCAGCGTACCAGAAACAGAGATGTTTATATAATGCGTGTCTGTGTGATAAATAGGGATGTGGAGCATCATTTGATTCAGAGAAGTTATTTTTTGATGAATGTTGTTTTGTATTCCAAGTAGAGCACCACCTCAGGCAAACTAAGAGGAGACTCTGAAGCAATGGAAGCTGACAATGCTGCCTCAGGCTTTGAGAGGGGAGGACAGAAATCAGTATGCATAACAGAAGTCGATAAGGAAGATGTGTTTGTTATGGATGTGGGTGCAATTATTAACCTGGGGTACTTGAAAATATTTCCTGCATGCCATGACCTTTTCAAATGCTTGCAGATACAAAAAAATGTGTCTAAGGAGAAACAGAAGGAAATTGCTCAACCACACTGGACTTTGGCACACTTAATGCCATGCTCTTTCCAAGTTGGGCCCCGCTGGACATAACCAAAGGTTGACTCCACAGGCAGACTAATTTGATGCCTCAAATTGTGTGCTGAAGTGGACACTATTGACCACTGCCTCCATAGCCCGGCGGATTTGGAGGGCAGTTCAAAGGGATGGGTCTATTCAACAGTCATCAATCCGTGCCTTTCATTTCGAAAAGGTGCACAATATATGCGAGCTTATGTAACATCAAATACAGCAACATGAAAGGGACCGCGCTTTTTTTCTGCACATTGTAGTGGAGGGAAATGAAACACTTTTAAAGTTTTGCATCTTTGGAAAAAAAAAAACACACATTATTGATATTCAGATTTCTTGTCTATTCTAAAAATAATAGGACAGAAACAAGATTGTTATAATGTGGCCATATTGTCCTTTCCAGCCCTCTTTCAATCACACCCTTATTGGGAACACTGATGGCTATAGATTGGAGCCATAATAAATCATAGGAACTAATGAAAAGCTGCAGAAATGAGAAGGATCCTGACTCTGGGCCAAACACAGTGGGTCAATAACAGAGTGGCTGGCAACAGAAACATGCAGGTGGAGAAATAGAAAGGAAATGGGACAGAGGAATGAAATTATGCAGTTTAACTGTCCTCCTCTCTGCAAATACATTTGCTTTTAGTGAATTTTAAAATGCAGGTCTTAAGGTTCTAAATGGACAGCCTCGAGAATTTCTTCACTGTGCTGTAATGCTGGAATATGTCTGAGTGTGTATGCCGTGTCCTCGCGCATGTGTTTATGCACGTATGAGTGGGTGCACCAGGACTACCCTGAACTGCCAGGAAAATGGTTCACTCATTACGTTCATTTTTAGCTGCAATTTAAAAGCAATTACGATAAGCCCCGGGGTCACAAAAGGCATAAACATGGTACATTTGTTTGACAGGCAAGGGCGGGCTGATAAATCATCGTCATCAGCATCCATCTCCAACTGCTAATAAATGCCTCCCCTGTGGACGCCAAAGGTGGTATTTGCATCTATCAAATATATATAATTAAAAGAGCGAAGCAGCAAAATTGAGAATTTTGATAAACAATGTGGTCCCATGTCTACACATTTAACTATACTCTGTGAGTTTCTGTGCTACTGTCTGTAAATGATGAAGAAAATAGCTGTAGTAGTAGTAGTAGTAGTATCCTTCTTTGTGTTCGGCGATTGAATACTCACCCTTCAGGTGTGAAATCTTTCTCCTTGCAGATCTCCATGAGTTTTGGTGTGAGCCTGTAGGCCTTGAGAGACAGGGAGCCTTGGGCCGTCTTTATGGGGTCTAGAATGAAAAAATGATGAAGGTGTAAAGAAAGAAAGTGTAATCTGAATTATATTCAAGGACTTAAAAAGTTTTATTTGCTGTTAAGCTTTTTTCCCAAAAAAAGGCCATATTTTACTTCCTGAGATTTGTCTGGTTGATTCCAAGCAATTTCATACCTTCATGTAGTTAAATATAAAGCTTTTTACGTTTGATCTTGAGTGTTCTGGTAATATACAACGGTGTATTATGGTCCTAATTGTCTCTCGCCATCCACTGGAAAGGTCTTAGGTTAAATGCTTTGATTTATGGTGCCTTGAAGATGAGTGGAGAACATTCTGCCTCCCATACTTTCTCAGTCAACATGGTTCACGGTCCAGGTCTCCTGTTCAACCCTGTGGACAGCTGCTTCCACCTGTCTACAATGCTGATCTCAATTTGCTGTTCCCTCCAAGTCACACAGAATGTTTGAGAAAAGAAAAAGTAATCCGACTGAATCAAATTAACCAAAGTAACCAAATTATATCCAATATGCAATAATTTAAAACACTATAGCACTTATTTAATATCATTGACTAGTTTGAGAACAAGAATCCTCAAGTCTTTCATTGATATATGGCACAAAGAAGGTCTAGCCATTTTCTTAAGCTGCTATTTAGCCAAAAGCCCGGTGATGATGTTCCAGGGAGCTCTCTTGCTAAATCTCCTGTCAAAAAGCCGAGCCGAGCTGAACTACTAAAACTGCAAATGGAACCAAGTATGACATGACAACGGTAATGATTAGCCTTCTTTTTCATGCGTGAAATACAGTAATGTGTTTCTACACTATAATATACCCATCATCATAAGACAAAGTCACAACATTATCTCTAAAATGAAAGCATTTTCTAGAAGACTCATTTTTGCACACCCAAAAAGTGTCAGGTTACTATTTGAAAGCACAGAAATAAGTCTAACCAATCTGAAAAGCTGTCCAAAGTGAAAACTCCGGTTATAAACGTAATCTGGATGGCAGCAACGGATAAAAATCAGTCAGGGATATATAGTACCTCCCATCAGATCTATAGCTTGATTGAGTTTGTCAGTTCATATCTTCTCTCTATTTTTGGAATGGGAGACTAGAAATCTGAGCAGGGCCAAACTGAGAGGAGGCGGTGTTGCTCTGTCAAAATTACAGTCTGTTATATAAAATCAATGCTGAGGAGCGGCGTTAAAGCAGAATCTAAAAAGAATCAACAGGTACAGATGAGCTCTATTCCACAGAGAAAGTGGGAATATTGGCTCCGACTGAACAGTGAGGCAAACCAGTTTACAACTTAGATAGTCCCAAACAAGTCTGACAGCTGACTGTCAATCTTGGTGGATGGTAGCAATACATTGCAAAATATAAATCTCCTGCATCCACCGACTGACTGAATTAAAGTTCTGTATGACAAACCTTGGGCTTTAGGAGCCTCTTCAATTTTAGACACATAGCCTTTATCTTTTTCTTCCAACTACTAAGCAGTGGTCCAAAGCTAGGCTCTAACATGCGGTGCACACATTATATTATGCATGAGTTCTGCTGGTCAATATCCAATAAGCTGCTGTGCAAAACAGAGAGGGGGGATGGTTTGTTTATATTCTTCGGTCAGCAAATGCCAAGAAGGCGCTAAACCTTAGACAAGCAAGTGCACAAAGTAAATTCCAAGCGAAGGTAAATATTGCACCTTCAGGTTAAGACAATGGACCAGTGGCATATGAAGACCTGATATTCACTGATCCCCTTAAAAATAAAAGTCAGTTCTAATTCTAGGTTACATCAGGAAGACATTTGGACTGCTTTTCATCTGAAGGAAACTGGTTTTATCCCGTCTTTAAAGGCTGTTTTAGAAACTGCGATCAATCTACTAAAAGAAATGAGGAACCAGCTCAAAAGGAGATACGCGTTCAAAGAGAATATTCAATTCTGCATGACAGAGCTACTGCTGGTTAGCTCCATCTTAACCTCTTCAACTGCTCACCTCTTGTAAGCAAACTGTCGTCCTGGCAAACACATTTAACCAATTGCTTTAACAGCCCGCTCTAATTCTAAGCTGTCATTAGACGGAAGCTATTAACCCACCAGTTGACCACCTGACGGACTCATTCATCGGCATAAAATGACCGGTGAGCTAATGACAAAGAGAACAAAAAAGCAATCAATTTTCCTTCCGTTTGCCTTTAAACAGAGATAATGTCAATTCCTTTGAGGTGCTTTGATCCGTTAAGCGCTGCATTATTGATTGACATTAACAGGGGCCCTCGTTTAGAATGAGAAGGGGCTGACAGACTGCCCGCCTGCCTGCATGAGTGGCCAGCTGCCGGGACTAAACTAGAGGGCTACATATGTTAAAATGGTTAAAATCAATCCATGCCTGTCTTTTACTCACACAATCTGTAAACTAGACGAGCCTGAAGTGATTTTGGAGAGGTGAAAATGAGCAGAGGGAGTTCCTTTACATTCACCATCTCTGAAACGTGGACGATGAGCCCGTTTGATTCTTCATCTGAAGTGCCTGGCTAAACACTGAGCTGTTTAAATGAAAGATTGTGATTTCAGGTCAGTGAGCTTGTAAGTCTTTTTTGTGTCGCCGGGGCTCGACTTTGCTCTTATTTTTTGGTTCAAAAACCAGAGGGCGGAAAACTCTGCACATTATGAAGTGAGCAATACGCGCTGAAAAAACTTCTCTGGTATTTTGACAGCGTCTATATTTGATGACAGCTTGTGAAAGTCTGTGTGGGTTACATGCGAACATAAAAGCTCTCATAGAAAACACGCAACACGGCTGTTTTATTTAACTGTAAACGGATGTATATTGTTTGTTAAGATACTGCCTCTGAACTCAACGACTCCATGCGATTATAAATCAAGACGGAGTTATAAATACTCTCTAGTTGTGACAGGGTTGAAATTTATGTAATGTCGATTTTAACATGGCTGTCATTTGTCAACCGTCACCATCTGGGGGGGCATTTCTGGTGAAGCAATTATGGGGAGGTTTTTGCTGCGAAGCATGTGCAGACACTTCACAGTGTCAGGTTGGTGCCTACCGGCTACCTTGTTAATCCTGTCGATCACTCACAGTTTTCTGCTAGTCAGTGCCATCTCTGTTGTTGGCCTTAGAAAGGCTTCAGGCAGATAAGTGCATCACCAGCCTTTATCGTGAGGATATAAACCTGTGTCTTCTGCACCACCCATGCATCGTTCAACT